>JBCEWB010894262.1:0-12595 GCA_039654565.1 Peronia peronii
CCATCCATCCATCCATCCATCCATCCACTCATCCACCTTTTGAGTTATATCTATTGTTATGAAGACATCAGAACCCTTATGCTTGTTTCATTCACTATTTGCTATTCATCCACCCATCTGCACCTCACTAAATATGTTTATTGTGTACTATAATGAACCCCTTATTTACCTCTTAGGTCGGTGAGAAATGCTAAGACAAAGATCGAGCTGATCTGTGATCCAGACAGAAAGGAAGAGGATGAAGGAGTCTTTAATATTCAGCTGGACAATGGGCGCCACCTCATAGTAAGTCCAGCTATTGTACCCTTAGCTTCCTATGCAATTGTCCTTACAAGATCTGTGTAGGGGCCAAATAGCGTCCAATTCCTTTCTTTTGGCTATCCGCACATAGTCATCACTTCGCTCATAGACGTATAGCGCTCTATTGTTATCTGTTCTGCCTTTTTTTTTCCCTAAGCCTTTCAATCCTGAGATAGTAGGATTATCTCTGCTTTAAGAGGCTGCCTGATTTTGGTGAGAATTTTTGTGGGTAGGAATTTGGGAATTTGGAAATTTTGCCCGGACAGCGGCACACAGTCTACTCTTTCATCGATTTTGAACTGCCAGTGGTTCTATAATGTGCATAATGTACACACTTCGAAATATATTCGTCCTTATCCGAGAAGGCTAGATATCGGGCTTCCCTACCCAGAGGAAGCCAGAAGACCGTTGAGTCACTGAAAAAAAGCAGGTTTCGATCTTTGTGCCCTTCCATCCCCCGATACAGGACCCGCGAGTCGATCCCTGCCTCACCGCCGTGAGCTGTTTTCTCCATGAGCAAAGGCCAAACCACAGGCCACTGCCGCCCCTCCCCCCATCTGTTCTGCATGTTAGCGATAGTTTAACATCTTTCTCTCCTCAGTTGGGGGTACATTGTTGTTTTTAGCGATGACCACAGGAACTATTTCGTCTGAGACAGGGGGTCCCAACCGGTGGGTCCCAACTGCAATCCTTGGCGGGGAGGAGGGCGGGGGGGGGGGAGGGGAGGGCAGTCTTGCTAGTGGTGGCCTGGGATTGATTAGTTTCGACATTTTTTATGCTCTTATATATTTTTTGCAGTGAACAAAAAAATGTGTGTTACAATGGTTGAAAGTGGTTAGATGACATTAGTTTGCTAATAAATAATTAGGGGATTCTTGAATAAATTATTTGTTAGATGTTTCTTTCGTTCTCCATCGCAGAAAATAAAATGTAAAGCAACCTGCTGATTGTAGGGGGCCGCACAGGTTTCAAGCTTTTGGGTAAAAGTAGTGAGTGCAAAAATGATGGGAACCACTGATCCTAACATAATGTGTCTTGATCTAAAGTGATGTAGTTTGTCTGTCTGTTGATATCATGATCTGAACTAATGCATATTTGTCTGTCTCTTGGTCTAAACTAATGGTTGTTTTTCTGTCAGTTGATCAAAACTAATGTTTGTTTTTCTGTTTGTTGATCGAAACTTTGAACTTGTTCTTTGTCTCAGTATGCCGAGCTCCGCCACGCCTGTTGCTGTGTGGGCCAGTGCCAGGGTAAAGCGGCATCACTAGGTATGTTAGCATCAGTTCATCCGTCTGTCTGTCTTTTTATGTTTTTTTTATCTGTTTGTCAGCTTGTCTGTCTGCCTGTCTATATGACTGTCTATCTATCTATCTGTCTGTTTGTCCATCTGTTTGTATGTCTGTCTGTCTATATGCCTGTCAATTCATCAGTTTGTTTGTCTGCTTGGTTTGTTTTTCTGCTTGTCTATCTCTCTGTCTGTCTATCTGTCTGTCTGTATATTTGTCTGTCTCCATGTTCATCTGTTTGTCTGTTTATAATTATGTATGTTTGTCACTCAGTCTGCCTGTTTGTCTACAGTCCTTCAGTAAGACAGGAGAGAAAGATAAAAACATATTCTCGTTAAAGCAGTGTGACTTCCTGGTCGATTTCTGAACTTTATCTGGTGTTTAATTAACTTGAAATATTTGTTATCTCATATTATTCATTTATTTCATTTTGTAGAGTTTTCTTTGCACATTGAAACCAGTGATGTTTTTTTTTTTTTGTGCGTGTAAATTGAATGAAGTCAGGCTCTTTTCTAATTCTTTAGATTGTAGTTTGCTGAAATACATCCATCATCCATCCACCCATCTGTCTGTCCATGTGTCCATTCATCCATCTATCTGTCCATCCATCCATCCATCCATCCATCCATCCATCTGTCGATCCATCTGTCCATCCATCCATTCATCCATCCATCCATTTATCCATCCGTGCATCTATCCATCTGTCCATTTATCCACCTATCCATCCATCCATTCATCCATCCATCCATCCATCCATCCATTTGTCCACTTATCCATCATCTATCCAGCATCAGACAATGACAAAGTGGGTGCTGATGGAGAGATGATGTTGGTGATTGTGGGTACCCTGGTTGGCCTAGTGATGCTAGTGGCTCTCATTGGTGGCCTGTGCTACGTGAAAAGGACCCATCTGCAGTTTTACTCCAAATTACCAGGTGAGGTATTCATGTTGTATCTTGAGCTTCAGAAATAATAAAGACAAACACACATGTCCTACCTGAAAGATAACTTGTGCTATATTAAAGGAACACTCCTCCCATTTTGCTAAAGAGTCACCAGGTAAGAGTTTGACAATTAGCTCAGAAATATCAGACAAACATGTAGTTGTTCTATCTGAATAGTGACTGTGTAATGTTAAAGGCTGCATCTCCAGTTTACTCAAACTTACCAAGCAAGATTTCCATGTTCTCAACTCAGAAAAAGCACATACAAACATGCAGATGTCCGGCCTCAACTAGCAGTTTTATCTGTGATTAAAAGACCATATCTGCAGATACAGTATTTTCTTTATTTCCAATGCTCACGTAATTCATGTACATCTAACAGTGGAAATGTAATGAATGCTAAGCTATCAGGTTCAAGTATCTCAGTAGTGATGAAACTAGACCCAGGCTGTAATTTAATGAGTATTTAATTTCCTTTTAAGATAAGATAAAATAAGATAAACTATATTTGTCCTCGAAAATGAAATTGCATTCCCAGTGGATGAGACATAGCATATATGTATATCAGATTCACAGGTACATGCGAACGAAAGTGTCACAAATAGCATAAAAATGAGGCCGACTCAAGAAGCATATCCTCAACGTGACAAGCCTACCACTGGTGGCAGAATGATTGGTTTTTACATGCAGTAACCACCCCCTTCTTCTGGAATATTTCAATTGATTCTGAAGAGGGTGCATAAAGGCCTTCCGAGTTATGTGATATACAGGCTTCCTGGTAAAGGGCGTTGTCGATGTGCCTGGGTTTCCATTCCATGATCTTATATGACAGTGAAGGAGTACTCAGTCCACAGCCAGCCTTGTGCCTGTGTTAACAAGGACTATATGTCTCACAGTGTGTCAAAATGTGTCCGAGTTATTACCTGGGCTAGCTCAAAACATTTTACACCATATGTAAGTAATAAATTCAGGTTTTGAATAGTAGATATAACTCAGTTTGGTGAAAACATTGACATACGACTCAGTTTGACGGGCTATGAAGTACATAAATACACCTTTTTAATTTGTGAATAATATTTTTGCCCTGTTTTGGCGTAACCGAACTAAATCTAACCAAAAGACGACCAAACAAAAAAACTCAGAACTTCTTCTTTTGGACCTCAAAGTGAAATTTCCACGTTCTCAGTTTATATTTTTGATCGAACCACCAGTTCAATTGACAGCATGAGTACATTATGTAGGACATTTTGTCACAGGTTAGTGTGATCTTCATGTTAGAGAAATAAAGACAGAAATAAATGGGACGACATATGCAACAACGGTGTCAATCAACCATGATAGTTGCAAGGCTGTAAGTGTTATAATTGTTACTGTTAGTGACACAGAGAAGAGGAGAAAATGTTCCTCAGAATTTTGAGCTGGGCTTGTACAGTCATCAGAACAGGACTAGTGGAGCATGTGAAGAAACTTTCAAGACCATAATAAAGAAAAGTAGCCGAGGAGATGCTGCTGTAACATCAGTGATATCGTAGACAAACATCAGAAAGTGTCAGGTAGATTGAAGAAATGTTGGACAAAGTCCAGAAAATGTCAATTAGAGTGAAGAGTGTTATCTCCAATACTGGCAGCTATCAGGTAAGGTTGATGGATTTTAGACAGATGCCAGAAATAGCCAATTAAATTGAAGAACTTTAGATAAATATCTAAAAAAAAACAAAATGCCTGTGAGATGAAAATGATCTTAGACAGAGTAGCAGGAAATGTCAGTTACCCTAAGGGATTTGAACAAACATTAGGAAATGTCAGTGAGTTATTATACAGAACATTTCTTTCATCCTATGTTAATCTTAGTCGTGTCAGTTGTTGGCGGAGTCACTAGAGACCTGTTCACCATCTCTCTCTCCATCTCTCCAGTTTTCAGCCAGTCTGAGGATGTCAGTGAGTGTCTCTCATGTTATCCTCCCACATCTTACATTCTCTACCTGTCTCTTCTTCTCTATCCTTGCTCACTGCCGTCCTGGAATGTTTGGGCCAGACCACATGTTCAAGTCACACTCTCTGCATCAGTAATTACATTGAACGTGATCACCATGTAGATCTTTCATGTATGCAGTGGAGGGGACATAAATTTAGCATTGGTGGTCAGTCAACCAGTTGTTGTGGTAAAGAGTCAATATTAAAATGGTTACCTTTCATTACACACTAGCTCAGGCTTGACAAGTTCATGAGACGTTTTATTTCTGTATCAGTAGTGAGAGCATGGCAGGATCTTTTTCTTTCTCTTCCTCACAGTTCTTAACTCCATCAGGAATCTTCCGCCATCGGGCCCTTCCTGACAACTTGTGCATCAGTCTTCTCCAATTGCGTCCGTTATCGTCTAATATCTGGGTCTCCATAAATTCAGTCCAAGTGCATTTGTTTCTGATAGTGTTGGTCCAGCTGTTGTTCTGTCCTCCCAAGTTTTGACTCCCTTTTATTCTTCCTTGTACATTTGTAGCAAAACCCACTGGATCTGATTACATGGCTGCACCATCTCAGTTTCTTTATCTTTACTATTGGATGAAATTTTTTCCGCAGGCCAACGTGTTATCTGATGGTTCTGTAGACATGTTGTAAGTGGGACAGAGAAGAATATGTAGAAGACCTTCAAGATGTTAGATAGGTTAAAGTAAAAGTTGCAGTTTTGTGACTCTGAATAATATTGAAGCCTTGAAAACCATAATACATTGTGATTCAAGAGTCCCCCACTAAAACATACAATGGTGTGACTACCTCGACCAAGAACAACAAGAAGATAGAGTCTCAATAAAGACCATGGTTGGTGCTGCAACATCCTGAATATAGACAAGGAAATGTTCATTAGATTGAAAGATTCCAGACAGAGGCCTGGAAATGTGTGTATAGATGCCGAGATAACCAACCCACTAGAGGTTGAAAGGCACAGTGAACATCTGTATAATCAAGGTGTAACATTGGTGTAAGAAAAGTCTACAGTCTGTGTGTGTTGATCTGTCCTCCCTAGGTATCCACCCTGGTCATAGCTCTGTGCCAACCGTTGGAGCCAGAGGACCTCACCCCTCCTCTCTTCTAGGTCCCGACTCGGCCAGATATTCTGACTTTCGCGACTACGAGCCAGCGGCCATCACAAGTGCTCGTCGCAAACTGATCCCTGTGCTGACTGATTCCAACATTCAACTCAAGTCTGTGGAGATGGGCCAGAGGTAAGTACTGGGTTGACACACAAACACCAGGCCCAGAATCCAGGGGTCTGTCCATGTTTAGGGGAAGAGCTGAGGAACACAAATGAAGAAAATGAGTTACACTGCCCTTATCTGGCAGATTCTATGAGAGGAGTCATGTACATCAGTCACTTCAGTCATGACAGGCAGTGTAGGACAGATACAAGAGCAGACAGGCAGTGTAGGGCAGGTACAAGGGCAGACAGGCAGTGTAGGGCAGGTACAAGAGCAGACAGGCAGTGTAGGGCAGGTACAACAGACAGGCAGTGTAGGGCAGGTACAACAGACAGGTAGTATAGGGCAGGTACAAGAGCAGACAGGCAACCTCTGGCACTCATACAGAAGACAAACTGCTTCAATGGCCGGCAGGGTGAAAAAATGCCAAAGCAGTTGTGTATTGACAATCTTTAGGTTTCCAGTGGCAGACTCAAGATGTGTGAGGTCAGCAACAAAATTAACCCTTACCGATATATTTCTTTCAAGAAAAGAATATTCTTCAGGTCCTTAAGAGAAATATATATACCCTGCTCAAGATGTGTAGAGAGGAAAGGTTATGGCCAATTCCAGTTTTCCCAGCACTGAGATAATGACTAGGGTAATGAAAGTTTTCAGTACACAAGATATAGGACAGTTTGAAATGTACAGTTGAGAATCTCAATGCTCAGTCCTCCTGTGTGACACTAGAAATTGTTGAATCAACAGCTTTGTGCCATGTTTGGAAACTGTCTTGCAGTTTGTACCTGCCCTGCGAACAATGAGAACAGAAAGTTCCTCTTCTTTGTTTGGAATGTCTCAGGGTGAAAGCATAAATTACTCGCTTTAAATATAGCTATTGCAAACTAAGGTTTATTTGTGGAGGGCATGGTACATCATATCATATTATCGTCTGTGTTTCTCTTGGGCAGATGATGAATATAAAATATTTATGAAAAGTATATCTGGCTGTCGAATGTCATCAAAGAGTTAAATTTGACCTCATTGTTTTTCCTACACAGGCTAGGTGGAGGTATATTTGGTGACACCCACCTGGCCAAGTGGAACGAGATGACTGTGACAGTCAAGCGACTGACCCTGGCTATCCACAACAACCAGCTGACCACTGAGACAATGGAGTGGATGAAGGAGGAGGTCTGGTTTCTCAGGTGAGTGGACATCTCAACTGCCGACTGGTCAAAGCAGGCGGAGCCAAGATAGGTGTCTTTTAGTATTGGAATATATCAACTCTTGTGATCCCTTTCTGTAGAAAAGTCTTTTTGCCTCTTCCTGTCCGGAATTTTTCAGATAAGAGGGCTGCTAGCTGTGCTTCTGAGCTCTGAGTTCCTGTTTCCTACAGTTTGGTTTGTATCACAGTGCCTGCACCTCAGGACCAGCTGTCAGTTCTCAACTGATTATAAAGCAGGCTGTGTTGAACAAAACAGCTGTGGGATGAACAGAGTTATTGATATGGGTATAATATCATACTTTTGGATGAAGCCGTTACTACCAGGTGGTCAACATAGTTTCAAGGGTCTTTTGCTGTTCGGTGGTTTTAATGTTGTAACTAAATGTTCCTGAACACTTTAATAAACTCTATTATATCGAACTTCAACCCTTACCTAACCTCCTAACCCTAACTTTAACCCTAGCCCTGATCATAACTGCTTTGCAGTGTCAGATGTGTCTATATCTACCATCTGCAAAACCAAATCCGATGTCTTGAATCACAATTTGCTAGATGGAAAAGGAAAATTTAGTCGTAGTAGGTGATTGAGTTTATTTTGATGACCTGGTCGCAGTGGTCAGTGTGAGTACTTTGCCTGTTCTCTCTGCTGTTGAATTATGCAGTCCTGTTGACCAGTGGTTTTCCTTCCTCTCGAAACCATGTTATGTATCACCAGTCTATTTTGATAAGGTTATAAGAGAATCAAGGAGATAAAAAATGAGCTATCAAATTCTATAGTGTGGGAAATATTTTCATCACAGCTTATGAGACAATTTCCATTAGTGAGGGATTATTAGCGTAGAGCTCTTTATTATTTGGCTTATGCAGTGTGTGGAAACCGTGCTGCAGAAATACCGTCAGAAAGAAAAGTTAGCTTGTGTGTGATGAAGAATTTCCACGTGGTAGGAAAAAGCTGTGGAAATTAATTGATATTTTTGGATTGTCCTGTAGCTGATTCACTCCAGTGAGCTGCTTAAAGGCAAAAGCAGCTTCAAAATTTACAGTGGAGGACACATGTATCAGCACTTCAAATCCAGATGTCCACACCCTGTACTTACAAATAATTGTCATGAATATGACATAATAGAGAATTGATTAAAGTTCTGATTGTTATGGATATACCGTGGAAAGCGAGATATGTCGTCAAGAATTAGTCACAGTTATCAGCACTGGGCTTCATTTTGTGTGTGTAATTATGAAATAGATCAGATAATTAGATAGCACACTTGCCATCATGACTGCCCAATTAGCAGTGATGTTGTTGGTCTGGTAATGATCACAGTCAGAAAAATGTAGTTAGATAGTTAAATATCTGCTTATTTGCCCTAACAGGAAATTCTATCAACAGGGTTAATAATTATATAAGACAAAATTATTAATATTGTTAAAACCTTATATCCAACTAGACAATTTGTTTGCCAAGATGATTACTGTATGGGATAAAATAAGATAAGATCAAAAGATCTTTTGAAACCTTGCTTGTTTTCTAGAGGAAATGTAGGCACAGTTATTCACAGCATAAAGGTATCGAACATCACATTATGTCACACACTCATACTCATATACACACAAGTAATAGCATACTGAAGTTCAAAGGTCACTTTCAGTCGACAGCGTCACAAGAACATTGTGTGTGTCCTGGGGCTGTGCCTCGATGGACGGCTGCCGTTTCTGTTGACGGAGTACGTCATTGGTGAGTGCATGAAGGACTTCCTAAAGGTCAATGGACAGTTGCTCACATGGCCACAGCGGATTCGCCTGGTAAGTTCTGACCATGTGAGTAAGCAGGTTTGACTCATGTGGGAAAGATGCCACATGTGGGAAAGAGGGACTGATAGATGGTGTGCCACATGGAGGGATAGCAGGTCCTGCCACATGTGGGAAAGGGAACTGATAAGCTGCACTGCATGTTGGAAGGTGGGGGTTGACAGTTTGTGCTACATGGCAGGATAGTAGATCCTACCCACATGTGGCAAAGTGAGGTTGGTAGCTTTGCCATGTGTCAGGACAATAAGTTGTACAATGTGGGAGCTGGCAGTGAGGATGATAGATTTTCCACATGTGGGAAAGTCTGTTTGATAAGTTGTGGGAGTATCATGATAACAGACCATGTCAAGTGTGGAAAAAAAGGCGGATATTTTGGACCACATGTGGGAAAGCAGGATTTATAGGTTGTGGTACCTGGCAGGATAGTAGGTCCCACTACAAGAAGGAAAGTGGGAATAGCCAATTTTGTTAAATGTCCTGTGATCAGTCAGAATGAAGCTTAAGTCACTGGACTCACAGATAGTGGGGGTATGAAGGTGGTCTGATGTCGATGGTTTGGTAGTGAGAAATTGAAAGAGCAGTCATCTTTCAAAAAGAAAATATGTCTTGCGCCCGGGCAAATGAGTCGGAAGTCGCGCCAGGTGATCTTGAGCTACGGTCGTTTCTACCTTTTTTCCGACTCAGGTACCAGAACTTTTCGTTTTTTGCAGGTTAAAAAAGGGTTAAGATTTTGTTTAGTGGAAAAAAAATTTTTTTGTATCTGAGTCGGAAAACAGTTAAAAGCAGCTGTAGCTTGAAATCGCCCGGCGCGATTTCTGACACATTTGCCCTGGGCTCAAGACATGTTGTTTGGACAGATGATTGGTATATCAGTATGGTGTGAGGTGATTATATAGATAGATGTCTGTGCCAAACTGTTCATTTTTGCCAGTGTTTCTCCTGACTTTAGCCAGTGCCGAGGGGTCACCTCATGCCTCTGCAATGGGAGATCGTTTCGCAGATTATCTGCCCCTCCCCAAAAGAGGGACTTGTGTAAGGGGAGATCATTTGATCAGCCCTATTACTTCCCTTCGCCAGACAAAACAGATGTTTAACAAGTAGAGTAAAGAGGAAAAAATACCTTCTCTTGCCATTCGAAAGACTAGAGTGCCGAAAAATTTGATAAAATTATAACAAGAAGAAGAAAACATTCTCTTTACACACGGGGGACGCAGTGGCTCTGTGGTTTGGCGTGTGTTCACGGAGAAAACGGGCCGGGATCGACTCGCGGGTCCTGCATCGGGGGATGGAAGGCCTCGAAGATCGAAAACCCATATTTTTTCAGTGACTTAACTGTCCCCTGACTTCCAGTGAGTAGGGAAGTCCAATGTCTAGCCTTCTCGGATAAGGGTGAATATATTTCGGAGATCCTGTGTGTACGTTACGCACATTGAAGAACCCTTGGAAGTTCAAAATCGATGAAAGAGTAGGATGCGTGCCGCTGTCCGGGCAATATTTCCAAATCCCAAATTTCTACCCACAAAATTTCTCAGCAAAAATTGGCAACTTCTAAAAAGCCGAGATAATCCTACTTTTTGGATTGAAAGGCTTAAGAAAAACATTCTCTTTACACCATAATTTTAAAAAAATTTTTCATGGCGTATGTTTCAAGCAAAGGCCGCAAAAGTGACCTTTTTCCTCTTTCCACTACTAGTTCAGTCCCTCTTTTGTCTGGTAAAGGGAAGTAATAGGACTGAGCACAACGATCTCCCATTCGCAATACCTCTGGTTAGAGCCAGATTAGCTCAAAACTGTTTTTACCGTAAGAGAGTGTATGAAGTGAGGTTTTACATGATAGTCATAAGTCAGTTTGGTGGAAAATCACCATCATACCAATCATTTAGACTGGCTGCAAGATATATATCATTTAAAGCATTGGAGAGTGAAAAATAGTTATGGAGGATAGTATATTGTGGGACCTGTCAGTGTGACTTTCTTATGGATATCATCTTACTTGACAAATGGGGTTCACCTGGTGTAGTGCAGAAAATAATAGACTTGATTGATGAGATCCGTCAGAAGTTATTATTCAGGAGACACTGATGTGTTAAAGCTCATTGGACGACTTCAGGTAGACTTTGCTATCTAATGACAAATGCCATCTTAATTAACAGAATGAGGACTATCCATTGTTACAAATAGAACGCAAATGCATGCTGATTATCAGGCAGCTTTAGTATAGAGTCTGGCCTTTTTACAGAAACTGCTCTTATTTACAAGTGATACAGATTTTTGTGATACATTTCTGACTACTCACCACCCTTTGGTTCCAAGGTACAAGTTGTTATATTTTATCATGCTGTTTATGATATCTGTTACCCTTAAATTTGGTATCAATGTGGAAATATTTTATATTTTATGATGCACTTTACAGTGTCTATCACTTTTTGGCTTCAGTGTAGAAATTTTTATATTGATTAATGCAGTTTATATTGTCTGTTCTTCCTTTGGTTTCAGTGCGGTCAGGTTGCCGATGGCATGGCCTTCTTGCACTCCACCAAGCCACCTATCATCCACCGAGACTTGCGCTGTGGCAACCTCTTCTTGTCCGACAATGATCTAGTCAAGGTATGTCTCGCGTTGATTGTACTAAGGCAAGGTGAAGGCCAGAGGTGTGGTGGTGCAGACAGGAGATATGATGGTGAGGACAAGAGATTTGTGGTGAAGTGAAAATAAGAGGTATGACAGTATAGAAGTTCATCACTGTCACTTGAACAGCAGTCGTGGTCAGCTAGAAAAAAAAAGTTTGTACTAGAATAAAGAAAGGAAAAAAACCTGAAAAACTACGGCAAAAAAATCTGAACTTTATGTCGGTTCAGAAATTACATAAGATAAGATAGGATAAGATAAGTATGTCCTCAAAAGGAAATTCCAGTGATGAGACACAGTAGATATAAGATGCATACATGCATATAAAAATATCACAGATAGAATAAGGGAGACTCAAGGAATGTTATCACAGAAATGTACTTTTTGGGGGAAAACAGTTAACTTCCTGAGGTCTGCACAAAAACATAAGGGTAGATAACAAGTCATCAGATTTTCATGTGGTATAAAGTATATGAGTTAATGAAGTGTGTGAAGACTAGAACTGTGACAGTTTCTGAGCCCATCACTGACATTTGAATAACATCATTACCAAGAAGTCGCAGCTTCTGACTGAGCCAACATTTGTTCACTTTGGCTCTTGAGCTGTCTTGTCATCCATGCCTAACTTGGAAATCCAAATCTCCTGCAAATCTTTACATTTCTTTGTTTTGTCAACTTACTGTTGGACTAGAGACCAGTTTAGATTTGTCTTTGCGCTAAAATTGTTTTAGACCTGTGAAATCCTTTGTTTATTGGGTTTCTTATTATCACTACATCAATGGGGTGGATGATGTGAATTTTGGTCTTAATTGAGATGTCAGTTATGTTAGAAGATTTTATTAAATTGTCTTAGCCAGCTAATGAGATAACATGAGAGACGACACAATGAAATCAGGCGCTGGTCAATTTTTTCACATAATGAGTTATTGGTTTCACTTGAAGCTGATTTGCTTCTTTTATAGTAATGAAAAATTTTTGTTCTACATTGAGCAGAAGTCGAGAAATCAACAGTTGAAGATGTGGGAGTGATCAACTGCTGCAGCTGAATTAAGTGAGAAACTGGATAATTATTATCTTTGCTAATCCTTTATAGTCTCATTTAGTCATGTCATTTATTAGCAACATTTGGATCTTTCCTCAATATATTTCGGCCGAGTTATCTCTGTGAATATATTTTTTATTAGACATAGAAAAGTTTTGTGTTTTAGAAAAAAAAAAAAAAAAAAGAGA
>JBCEWB010894373.1:0-12623 GCA_039654565.1 Peronia peronii
GTGTGTGTGTGTGTGTGTGTGTGTGTGTGTGTGTGTGTGTGTGTGTGTGTGTGTGTGTGTGTGTGTGTGTGTGATTTAGCAGCACAGGTGAAATGGCAAATTCGAAAGCATGCGCTACACCCCCTTTTAATTACGATGAACTCGTATAATCCTGTCATCTGATGAAATGATGAACGCAGTAAGGAATGATTGTAGTAAAGAAACCATGGACAAAAAGTCCAGGTGACAAAAAATAAAACAAAACAAAACAAAGAATTACTATAATCCAAGTTGATGCAGTAATAATAATGAAGGTATAATCGTGGCGATAGGAACAATAACGGGGATAATAGCGGTAACTGAAGATGTTGTTGGTGCTATTGTTGTGAAATAGATGGCATAAGCAGCACCTGTCACAAAAGCAACTCTTAATTTCATGAATAAAATATTTTTAAAAATTGTGTGTGCTAGGGTGTGATGGCAATTTCTCGTTAACAGTTTTGTGATTGCTTCAAAGTTAACATGACATTCCAAAGACATGATAAATACATGGGGTGACATCTGACCCCACTTTCTTTGTTATCATCATTTTCTGTGTTATGCATGCTGATGGTTGTCATGGTAATTTAATTACATTCCTTTGTTACCATCATTCTGGCCCACAATGTTTGTCCTCTGGCGTGGTTACAGTTCACTTGCACATTTCTCTTCCTTTTAGGCTTTTAGGTCATTATCATCTTTGTTTCAATAGATGTTTCGAATGAATGCATCTCCTCTTTTGGAATGAGTTGAGTAATAGGACCTGTCCTTTTCCTAGTTTTCTCTCTTTGATGATCGTTCGCATTTTCGGTCCTCTAAAAATATCTTCTTCACCATTTTTTTATTATTTATTTTCCGTCAACTAATTCGTGCAAATTTTCTGAGAAAACCTGGCAGAGCGTGACGTAGCACCTCCATAACAACTCCGCCTATCATTGCTGCTGTTAGATTGATCGAAGTGATCGCACTCAAGACAAGATCAATACAGATTAGGTTAATTTCTATTGGTGAAGAATTGAAATAAGCCCAGATCAAACTGGTGCTAACTTCAGCATCATTGTCAACAGCAATTAGAATCGCTTGCTTGAACAGTCTAATTGGTGCATTTCATGGCAAAAATGCCGGTACAAAATGTGACACTAACACGTTGAATCGTTCTTCTGTTCATGCTCAAAATCTGAGCTGTTTAGGTCGGCGTGCAGGCAAAAAAGCTGGCTGGTAGATTTATACTTTCCTTCAAATCACTTGTCATGCTACTGACGTAGAATGCCTCACGGTTCTCTTGATAAAAACTCGTTGTTATATAAAATGTGAATTCATTTGTGTTGTTTTTCTCCGGCAATGAGCTCGAAAACTATTCTTCGATAAAGTTCTACAGTTTTTGCCGATATAATTCGAAAGTGTCAAACTTACGTATTTTGCCAATCATTTTACAACATTTAAATTTCAGATGCAATCTACTCATATTATCTATAAATGACATAAGCTTAAGAAAAGCATTATGGAATAGTAAAATACAGTAGCAAATTTTGAACAATTTGAAATCATAAACAAATAGACGTAGATTCTTTTAATAATTATAATGATGAACCTGACTGAAATATATATATTTTTTTTTAAAATAACACAGTGATGTTCAGTACCAGTGCTATATCTCTTGGATTTTAGAATGCTGTTATGACAGCTTTAAAAAGGCCTTCCATTAGACCCAACAAAAGATGTGGCAGCATAACATGCACCGGTAAAACAATTAGCCAAAACAGGACTTACGAGGATATAACAATTTCTAACTCAGCCATGTGTACAGCAGCAGAAAACCGCACTTTGTGAATGACCTGTGGAAACAAAGTTTTGGATTCTATTGCTGAGGAAAACGGTGATTTAAAGTGACCCATCCCCACAGTTATCAGTAGTGCTAGAGGACGTCAAGAAATGAACAGAGCCTCTTCCATTGGTACACGTTCTGCCTCAGACTGTCGAAAACGACGCCGCAGCCTCGCTCAGCAAAAACTGAGGGCTTCTGCAGCATCTGCTGATGTTTGTCGAGTGTTTGGTGTGTTCTTTGCCGTATTGGTTAGACTGGTCTTAGCGTCGTTCAGCCTGTTCACGGTTTGGCTGGTCGTTACTCAACTTGGAGAAATCCGGTACTGGGCACTGGCCTCGCCGAATTTGTTCCTTGTCCTTGAACTATTGATTACTGTGATTACTCGCGCGGGCCAGGAAAGAAAGTGGTAAGAACATTACAATTTACGATTATTACTTCCGTGACTTTAGAAAGTATCTATTATGATATTGTTTCCCGAAGATAAAAACAGGACAGTTTTCCTAGCAAATAGCATTGTGTTTCACTTGGGGGTCGTTATTTTCTGTCTTGTAGTGCTTTCAAACAGAGACCCTACAAATTAGACCAGGGTGTTTTAAAATAGTGTGATCTGGATCGAGAACTCAGTGGTCACTGTCGGTGAAATTTGATGACAAATAATGATTCGTCGGCACTTCACTGGAAATTTTGATTTTTTCCCCGTTTTTCTGCTTTTTTCTAACTGGTTCAAAATTTGAATTGTAATCCTAGGCTGTTAATCTGATCTATTGTCTAGTCAAGAGCTAAAAAAAAAGAAGAAGAAGAAAAAGTATAAAAACTCCTTTGTCTTCCGGAAGGCTAGTAATCGTTTTCATCAAGCATATTCATTAATTGCTCCACTAGAACAACGAATGACATGTCGAATACTATCTTGTCTCTCTAGTTAAGGCTTGTATAGATGATCAAATATTTATGGTCTCCACGAAACTAATCTGAGAGCATTTCATCCAAGCAAGTGTATTCACCTGTCATTCTATTAATGTTCTTCATTTGAACTCATCTTTCAGGATATGTCTTTGCTTCGTATTTTATTTGATGTCTTCCGTGCCTTCAGTCTGGTTACTTGAGTTAGACAGACTACAAAAATTTGGTTCCAGCCATTCCAATCGTTCCAGTTTGAAAATTTCAGTTTCTGAGGTAAGTTGATGGACATAGCATCAAACATGTGCATGATGGACACAGTATCAAAGATGTACATGTTAGCATCTTATCTCATGCTATAGAAAAAATCTTCAAGCAAAGTATGCAAGTATTTTTTTTTCTTTTGACTGATTGTAAAGCATTTAATATTGGGAGGAGAAGTTACTCATAGAATGAAATGGTAAAGCTGTCTCAAATCGTGTTGAGAAGAGATCTTTGGCCTTTGGGCCTGTGCTCTGCAAAGAGATGCGGATTATGATCGTTAGTTCCATCAAGTGAGCCATAATTGATCCTGTTCCCAAGCATCTTTTAATTATAACGCCAGTTCACTAACAATTGAGATATCAGTCATTAAGGTGGAAGAGGAAGATGAATGAAGTTCAATATGACTATGATAAAGGATAATATCTGTGAGTGTGAGATATGATTTTATAACGTACATGTATAACTATATCAACATTAAAGGTGACAATGATAACATAGGCTAGGCTATGCAGACTGGATGTGTGCCTGCACAAATCTGTAGAGCGATAATACTGATTAAATGGACCACTGTCTATTCATCGTAGAGACGGCAGTGTATTAAATCATATTTCTTTGCACAGTGCATAATGTGTTTCGATTTTTTCATCAATTGCTGCAACAAGAAGCAGTGTCCGAAATAAAGTTCACGCTTTCACGCTGTATTTATCCTTGCGCTTTGTCACCGCCCACAAATCACCGAGTAATATTATCGTTAACCTTATTTACAGTAACTTAAAACCATTGATCCAATGGAAAACACACATCATTATTGCGCTGCTATTGCTTTGAAGTGAGATAGAGTACGGACTCTCATTAATTTCTGTTTCTTCGAAGACGAGCTTGACATGGAATTAATTGTAGTGTACTTTCCTTCTACTTCCGACATTAATGAATTGAAATACGGTCAAATATCGATGCCCCAAAACAAACATGGAATAGCTATTTGAACGAGATAAATGAATCGACCAAGACTTTAACAGCATTAAATAAGCCCTTAAAAGTGTATTTTATCAATTGAGAGCTTTTCTATTCCTAAATATTTTTATGCAACAATTAAATCTTGTAGTCAGTTCAGCAGTGATAGATTATGTATTATTGTAAATGTTTATTTTTTTTTTCGAAATTTTTAATGTTGTTCCTGTCCATTTTTGAAAGATGAAATGAAATATTATGAGAGTTATGATTTAGGTTCTTGTTGCTTTAAGATACCATTCTGTTTATTTCACAGTCATGTAATCTGCTGCAACGACATAAATATTTCTGTGATAATTCCGAGAAATTTCTATAGAAACAGCCCAAATCTCGGGAGATTTAAAAAATACCCCTTTCAGAATGCCCCCCCCCCCCCCCCACCTTTCTTTTAGAAACTCACCTTCCCCTGAATTTTTTAATACTTTGAATACTTTGATGTTGTGCGTATCATTCTATTTTTATTAATGCATCTACATTCGCGTGTCTTGTCAACATCTTTATCTATCACACATTATATTCATATTGTCTATTTTCACATATTTTATAATCTAATACTTCACCAACCGTCAATAGTTTCGGATGCACACGCATGCAACATCAATTTATAACACTATCTCTGAGATAACTTTGGCATTACTTTCCTAATCCCAGTTACATACAGTGATTGAGGTAAATGCCAGCATGGCCTTAAACATCACGGAGCAGTGTTTGGTATTCCTTCTCATCTTCTGTCGATGGTTGCTGCCCAGGGGAGACATTACTCGGGACATGCTATCGCAGCTCCTCTTTGTCTTCATAGGTAACAATGTGTACTCATACATGAATAACATGCTCTCAATGGACTCATTGTGAATCTTCACGTACTCTAAGGCTTGACCAAATAGTTGAAAAAAAAATCGATTCTTATCACTTGAAATTGATGGATATAAACTTTGTCTTTCTTTTTGTCCCGTTCACGGTTGTTGTTTCAATATTTAGGGGCACAATAATGTCCCATGTTGGTATCATGTACTCACCACGCAAGGTGTTCCACAATGTAAACGGATGGAAGTACCTCTGTCATGTTTGACAGCCCAAAATGTTAAACAAAGCGCGGTTCACCGTCGCTACGCAAGCACTAGCAGATTCGGAACGAATCCATTACTAAAGCAAATCCATGCCTTCGCTCACAGTTGTGTGTTTCTGGAAACGATCGTGCAGGTCACAGGAAGGCAGATTTACGACAACTGCACGGGAGTGGGCTCTAACAGTTTTCAGCCAGTGGAGCCGAAATTACTTTTTTTTTTTTTTTTGATCAATGACAATTCTGGAAGAAAGAACAAAAATCTTAATTGTCATTACAACAAGACCAAACAGTGCCCTTTAAAATGTCATGAAATTCAGAGGTCTGTAATTCTATACAGATGTTTTTTTGTTTTTTTTTGCTTCCAAAAAAACACACTGACCTCAAATTTCATGATATTTTACATATCGATTCTTCTCCCCTGTTGTCAGATTATGTATATATAACATTATACTGTTGTGTTTTCAGAGTAACTTGTTTCCTTCTCAGTGAGCACAAAAGTCTTTGTAGTTTTTGAACTATGAGCATCTCTTTTCTTACTTTAACAGTAGCTAACTCTCCATTACCACAAATAGCAAGTGTATCTCCTTTTTAATATTACCAAAGTCTGGCCAAATTAAGGTCCCGTTTCTCTCTTGTTGACACAATACATGTTTAACACCTGTACTTTTCGTGCTGTAGAGGAAATATTTAACATAGCCAGATTTGCTAGATTAGTTTGGTTTGTTACATGCATGCATACAAAAAACAATAATAGATTTGATCTCCCATCTGGAATGTATCAATCGAATCATTAATTCACGTAACGTTTCATACCAGCTGTATAGAGTAAATACAGCTTATTTTATTAAATCTTCTCCTGCTTTGCCTCTGTAGCTAATAATGTTTAAGAGAACTGTTAGATATAAAATACATTCTGGGGATTCATCACGATCTTTTCATATTATAATATGATCTCTCAATACACGAAATATCCAGCATTTAGAAATCCATGACACTTCTGGTTTTAATTTTAAAAACTTATAAAGATAATAATCCATTTCCGTGCCTATAGTCATCGAAGGCAAACCAAAATTGCATTCATACTTTTTTAAAATCTGTAAGGAATATTGTTTGATCTGTCACACAATAATCTCTCATTTCAGGTATGGCCTCTGATGTGATGGAATTGTTTCAACTGTTTAGTGAGCCTAAAGTTCGTAGCGATACTCCGCTCACTTACGTCATCCTTACCATTTGGACACTCAGCCTCTTTCAGGTAAGACTGTGCCTAGCACCTGCACAACATGAATGGCTGATGAAGTAACGGCAATCACCGACGATACCTTATAGTGGCCGTGATTGTGGTATGATGGACTAGAAAAAGAGATAGATAAAGAGATAGAGAGAGAGAGAGAGGAGGAGGGGACAGAAAGGGAGAAAAGATAGATTGATTCTGTTCTCTTGCTCTCGTCTTTTGTGTGTGTATGTGTGTTTATTTTGAAAGGCTAAGAGTAAAACAGCATTTTTGTTTTAAACACCACCGCCTAAACTTCATATTTATTAATACATGTTCATGTAGTTACAAGAGAATATATCTGATGGTTCTTCTATCCAGCTGCAATAGTCTCAAACTCTGGCGTTTGTGGTTTAAAAGTGTGGGTTCAGGTTAAAAAAAAATAATAAAACAACGGGTTTTGTTTTGTTTGTTTGTTTTTCTTTTTGTTTGTTTTGTTTTTGTTTTCGAAATGAGGAGATATGCAAAGGGATGGGACTTAATACCTATGTTCGGAAGAGAGAAAAGGCGGGGGGGGGGGGGGTGGAGGAGGGGGCAGTTTTAACAACTCATAATATTGTTGTCCTTCTCTCTTTTCCCCGTGCATTTCTTGATGTCCAATAAACTTTTGGAACCGAAATGAATTAAAATCAATATGCCCTTCTTATCTCCACCATTCAGTTTACATTTGTGATGATCATGTCTCAAAACCCCAAAACAGCTGTTCACTCCGACCAAGATGACAATGAGAGCGGACAAGTGACCAACGAACAGATTCATTCTGAGGTCTGGAGTCTTGTGACAGCCATCGCTATGCAGGACGGACCCTTCCTCATTCTCAGGCTCTATATACTTTTCAAGTAGGTGATTTATGACCGACTGTCCCAGGTCTTTTGTCCCAGATACCCAATGTTGGGGGCCATATAAGAATACGCACTAACAAGTAATTGCGACCAGGTGATCAAAGAAGACTGTAGTCTATTGCGACCAGGTTTTCCCCTTCGACCAATCAAATTGCATCGTCTGATTTGATTCGGAACATTGGATTAAATCTTGTAAAATCTAGACCTAGATCTAGGCCAAGTGGTTTCAGGATGATTATGATTAGGGTTATATATAGTTTAGGGCAAGAGTTAAAGTAAGAGCTAAGATGAGATGGTTTTATACAAGTAACTTTGGAATATTTAGTTAAAATATTAAAACCACCTGGGAACAATGGCCCGATCCTAAAACTGTTGTTATTTTTGTAAATTAATTATCATCTAGGTCCACCGTGGGCTCATTGTCTAGTTTCAGTCTAGTCTGTTCCAGTCTGTTCGGTGATATTTAAGATTTATGAAATTTTGCTCTTTTGCTTACCTTCTCACCTGCCGTGCCTAAGGCACTCAACTCGTGACATAGCCATATTATTATTTCTTCAGCGATAACCCGAGTCCATTGATTAGATCTACTTGATTTACCTAACAAAGCGCATCAATGTGTTTTTTGCTAGTTATAGACATCGTGTTTGCTGTACTGTTCAAGACAAACAGTTTTCTGTCGTCCTTCCATCCACTCACTGCTAGAGGGCCTGCTACCTGCTAACTATTAGCTACACTCCATTACAGGTACAGCAGCATTATCTTGAGAGAGTCTGCACACTGAACAGACGTATTACATGAGTACATAAAAAAATAGTTATAACCAAAATAAAAAGATAAGAACTAAAATATACATTAATTAATTTTAAACGGGGTAATTCCTTTATACCGTACAATACAAACCATCTTATTTTGAATGATCAAAATCTTTTATCTGTTATCATTTTATTAAGCAGCTTAACCAATATTTTTATTTTGTTTTTTTTTCTGTCAATTTCAGTTTTAATCTCTTGAATTATACCATCATTTTCTTCACCTGTAAAAATGGTCTGGTGCTATTGTTATTAGCATATCGCTTTGTCGTCATTGGTCTACGCAGATGGGAAGGCAGTGATGAAGATGATGTCGATGGCAGGGTCCAGCGAGAAAACGCTGACAATCACAATCGCACCTGCAGAAAGGTATATTATATGGTTTGCTTCTATATGTAATGGTGAATGAAATTTATTTTCGATAAGGTGAAGCTATTCAGATATCACAAATGATATTTTTCTGGTTTCTTGTTTGTTTATTTTGTTTGTTTGTTTTCTCGTAAACAGTTACCCGAGATAACCTCCACCAGGAAGTTGAAAGACGTATATAGAACGTAAACAGTTACCATTATGAATAGCTATATAGATTGATTGAGAGACTGATTGATTGAATGAGTGATTGATTGATTGAAGGATGATTTTTTTTGACTGGTTGGTTGATTTCTTGGTTGACTGACTGGTTCACTGATTAATTGATTGATTGATTAATTGACTGATTGATAGACTGATTGATTGATTGACTGATTGATGAGTGGATAAATAGATGAATGGATGGATGGATGAATTGATGGATGGGTGGATGGATGGATGGATGGATGCTGGATAAATAGATGGATGGATATAATAGAATGGATAGATGGGGAATGGATAGGGTGGGCGGACAGAGGAAGGGGTAAGTGAGTAGATATTTGGATGAATTTCTTCAGTTATCTCAGGTCAGTGCAATATCTTGCCCAATGTCAAAATAAAAGTAGTTGTAAACTGAATTCGCACTATATATTATTTCACAATGGCGGACTGTTCTATCATACTAGTATCTCTTTTGAAAAATTGGAGAGAGGCATAATGTTATGTGCTGTTTTTCTTTCTTTTTTTTTTTTTTAATTGAGTTGGTCAGCAGATTTGATAACTTGATTTTTTTTTTCTATTGGCATAAATTATAAAGATTTTTTTTTTTTTGCCTGCTCTTTTCTTCGTGCACAGATTGCCCCCATTGCGGAGTAAAGTGATGACCTGTGTCAGATTGTAACTTCTACAAGTGTCATGGGATCGCTGTGGTCAAAGCCGTGTTTCTCCTACTTTGCACTGAAAATTCTCTTCAACGCAACATACAGTGTCATAACATTGTACTCATGCTATATCACCTTATCTCATAGACTATCATTTTTTTCATTTAGATTTGTTGTGTTACCATGCAAATACAAACTTTGACACTCCAGCAAGAAATTCTTATTGGCATTTGAAAAGTTAATCAAGCGCGTGCGCTTTGTATGTGTATTGAATCTGTGTGTGTGCGTGCGTGCGTGTGTGTGTGTGTATATGTGTGTGTATGAAAGAGAGAGAGAGAGGGGGGGAGGAGGAGGAGGAGGAGGAAGAGAAAAAGGAAAGGGGATGGGGCGAGGGTTAGCGGGATGTTACTGAAGGAACTACTAACAGCTCGTCAGGACTGTCACTTTCCATTTCTCAATTCTGCAATATTGTGTAAGCTTATACGTATGTGTATGTGTGTGCGTATATGTGTATGCTGGGAAAAAGAGAGAGAGAGAGAGAGAAAGACAAAGGGAGAATGAGGAGGAAAAATAGGAGGGGAGAGGAAGGTAAGTAATTTGTAAGTGTAGGAATTGTCAAATATTGTTATTTTAATGACTCATCATGACTGACACTTTCCATCTCTCAATCCTCTGCAGTGGTGTCTAGTGAGGTAGAGAAATAGCAAATTATAACAACAATAATAATAAAAATGACAGGAAACGTAAAATGAAAAGGAAATCCACTGAGGAGAGTATTTCCAAATTCAAGGACATTGCAGTTGATTATGTAGGACTGAGTATGAGTATTGCATCATCTCAAAATATGAAGCCGATACCAGCCGCTCAGAGTACATTGTCTCCTGCCTTTCCTCATTTTCTTATAGTAGCACGAGAGATGCTCACGCATGATAATCCACTCTTCTGACATGCAAATTATATTTTAATTATTTTGCTAAATAAACTTATTATGATTAAAAGACTGCACCCCTTGGAATGAGACACTGTATGAGGAACTTTATTTTTGATATCATCCACATTGCCAATAATAGGCTTACCTGCCACCCATTTCCATTTCCAAAGGTGATAGACTGGTTTTCTCAAATCTGTTCAGAGAATGACCCGCAGAAAAGTGTACCTTTATGAACTGATTGCAAATATAGTGTAGCTATGTAGACCCTACATTTTATATCAGTGGCTATAAAAAAGAAAATTATAGAAGTTTATTAAAGTGATGACTGTAATAATGAATAACTTGCTGATGCTAGGTCCTTTAAGGTTCTCAAGTCAGATTTGCTTATCCATTCTTCATATGCCTTTACCTAAAGAATAAAGCAGGAGAAGACTGCGACACAATGAATCCGCGGTGGCTAAGTTTTACAAGTGGGACCCCGTGGTGGCTAAGTTTTACAAGGGTCATAGTTGATCTGATCAAAAGCTCCCTGATCATTATTTGCACTGGAATGTCTTTCCAAAACAATTCACAATGTCATAACTTGTACTTTCACTGTATCGACTCAAAGATTTGCTCTGTCCTTTTGTTTACATGAATGTTTAAGCGTATGTCCTCAAAACAAACCTGACAACTCCAGCAGTTTGTTTTGACAGTTTCAGAGTTTACAAATAAATAAATAGATCCAAATAAAATTAATATAAGCCTGTTTATTATGTTTGAATGTCGTGTACTATATCTGACTCCGACGGTCAATAACAAAAAAAAAAAAAAAAAAGCAAAACTAACAAACAAACAAACAGACAAAAAACAAACAAACATACAACCGAAAGTCACCACCAACAACAACGATTTTAAAAAATGATAAATTATTGTTTGATATTGTGTTCGATTACTTCATTTATTAGCGCTCAGCAGGCTATTGTTTAATCTGTTTATTGAAGAAATAATATAGACTTATGCTCCGTGTTATACAGGGCTCTAAACGTAATCAATTGAAGCACAGCAACACTTAAAACATGTTTAATGTCCAAATTACATATGTCTGTTACTCTCTTTCTTAATTAATATCTTTAGTATGCATATATTCTTATGCACGGGAAGGCTCCAACATTCAAGGAAAAAAGACAAGAAACAGAGATAAAGAAACAGAAAAAGCAAGCAAGAAAGAAAAAGAGAGAGAGAGAAAAAGAAAGAGAAAGAGAAAAAGAAAGAAAGAGGGAACAAAAGAAAGAAGGAAAGGAAGGGAGAAAGAAAGAAAGAGGACGTTCTGGTAGCAGAGAGAGAGTTGTAAGAGAGAGAGAGAGAGAGGAATAAAGAAAGAGAGAATAAGCGACAACTCAAAAAACCTCAGTGAAAGCCCCCCCCCCCCTCCCCTTTCTTCCCGCGAGGCTCACTATAAATTTTCATCTACCGACTTCAGCTAATACGGGTCAACTGGGTAGCCTACACTAAAAAATACTCAAACATTTTTTTTTCTTTTAGACTGCATTCCTGATAGATTTATTCATTCTTTTTTTTTCTGTCCGTTCCTTTCCCTTTCCCACTCTTCCCACTAAGCCTGTCTTCATTTGATTATCTTGCTACCTTTAGCTTCGAGTAAAAAAAAAATATACAACGTATATATATTGTAACAGCCTATACGCCTTGCCTAAGACCTAACTACGAAGTAAGACCAAACTACGAAGTTTGTTCGCGGTGTCAAAATTCAAGGGAAATGATTCAGGAAAACAAAATATTCTGTCGCTTACGACTAGAGCCATTGGCGGATGTCAACTGTACATGTCTAAGCGGCACAATCTCCCTGACAACAAAATGGTGGATAGAAGCGCTTTTCTGCTATGATTGAGGTTGATTGGAAGCAGCCTTAGGTTTTGAATTAGAGGAATCGTAAGTACTGGTATCTTGTTAGTCCATGTAGATGTTTGACGGTTTCAGGACTTTAGATTAAATGCATATATTGTTTTCAATGGATTTTGGCATTGCATAAATATTTTTTATCGTCCCTTTAATCGCCTCCTTTAAATTTTC
The DNA here is from genome assembly GCA_039654565.1 of Peronia peronii. NCBI lineage: Eukaryota > Metazoa > Mollusca > Gastropoda > Systellommatophora > Onchidiidae > Peronia > Peronia peronii. The sequence continues at coordinate 12,236 of JBCEWB010894373.1, forward strand.
TGTTCCCGAATTTTTGAACATCGCTGTTTTCAGAAAAGAACAGAAAAGGCGCTGCCTTTGATTGCATGTATGTTGTTTAATTAGCAGTTAATGGTAACACATGGTAACACATAAAACCCTTTTTAGTTGATTTATCTATTTATTTACAATGCAAAGCAATGCTCTACAGATCCAGATCTAAACCCAAGAGCATCATTTTCTACAGTTCAATATTCATCAATCTTTTTTTTTTTTTTTAAATTAGAAAATGCAATGACTAAATGGCGAAAGTATGGTAATTTATGATATCTCATTTGTTATTTGGAGCTATTTTTTTTTGAGGGGGGGGGGGGGGGGGGGGGGGGGGGAGGGGGGGGGGGGGGGGGGGGGGGGAGGGGGGGGGGGGGTG
>JBCEWB010894484.1:0-15714 GCA_039654565.1 Peronia peronii
CAAAGGATCCTTTTGAGACCAACACCAGCGTCTTTTTTTTTTTTTTTTTTTTGCATTTTTTTTTTTTTTTGTAAAGTTCCCTATGCTCTCTATGTCACACATATATATTTTAATTACTAATCTTTTTCTTTTTTTCTAAATGACACTAATTTTTTTTTTAAATGACATTTTATGAGAAATTTAATCTGTTCAGTAGAAGTAACGCACACATGTATGCGTGAAAAGGCACCTGATTCGTTTATCGAATTCGTGCGAATCGTGGTGAAGAGCAAAAATAACAATAATAATAATAATAATACATTCAAAGACCACACCTAACACAATGTAGAATGAATTCAGTGGCTCCATTTATGTTAAGTTCTTGCCTGGTGAAATTCTGTGATCATGATGACTTCTGCGATATGTCTACTGAGTTCAATGCCCCACATTAGGCTCATAATATACTGTACTGAGGGATATGACCAGGCATACAATAAACTTTCATTCACTGCATCAAAATATCCGGTTTTGCCCGACCGCGTTAACCATTTCTTCTTTGAAACATCACAGCTTGACAACATCAGCATTAATCATCAGTTGATACCTGTGATAAGCCATTAATTACAGGTTTGTTTCTATTCATGTGATTTGTTTTATTCAGAAACATAGACAATAGTATGAAACAAGACATCAGTATGTTACAAGGCAAAAATGACCAACATTAACCCTCTGAACCCACTGGTATACAAGTGGCAAATAAAATTCATGTGGTGCTTAACAACCGTTACACTGGTGAGCAAGACCACACCGAATTATGATATTACTATATTAAGCCTTGTATTTATCGGCCAATCACATTTACGTCAAAAATATTAAAGATCGGCCTAAATAGCTCAGGAGATCAGCAAAGAGAGCCACGGCAGACTCAGGGCTAAAAGGGTTAAAACTTTACAAAATGATATATGTATAGTGTAGAATCATTGCCACACAAACACCATTTCAAGACACGATCTTTCCCGTAGTCTTTTTTTCTCATTAGCAAGACAAAAGTAAATGATGCATGGAGAATAGTAATCTTCAACGTAATGAAGGATGTCAAAGTTAATACGCAAATAGAACAATAATATTCGACCGGGCAAGTTTTTCAATGTAAATTATTTTGCTGGAAAAATGTGAGCTAGCTATTCACTTCAGAATGAAAAGTATGATTTGAGAAGCAAATGAATTTGCACAAGGATTTGCACAATACACAACATTTCAAAGAACATCAATGAATTGGACCCATGATGTGTTTTCAAAACCGTTTTTAAAGATATAGATGAAATGTATTTAAATATGAAGGGCTCAAAGGAAAAACTCATGATGTCCATTTCAGAAATTTTAGGACAGAAATTAATATTGTTATATTTCAAAATACAATCATCATGCGTTTTTTGTTTTGCTTTTTTTTTTTGGATGAAAAATGGATAAACTGGAACTCACAACAGCTTTTACAGACATAGTAATCAACAGTAAATCACACAAAGCCGGCAAACTTCAACTTCTCAAAAGTGTCAAAATGTGACATCGCGAGTTTTTCCATTGAGCCCTTCATATCCTGTCAAGTATTCAATTAACAAATAAATTTGCATGTTTGTGTGAGGGGGGAAGGGGGGCGGGGGGAGGGAGGAGGGGAAAGAGAGGGGGGAGGGGGTGGATTCAGAAATACATTACAGATCTGAATGTAAAGAAGTAAAAGAACTGCGCATGAAATAAATACATTACAATTCAGTCCTGCTAACAGATAAAGTATGACACGGCAAAAGACAGAATTTAGAGATTGAAATAGTCGATGGGAATGAGTCGACTCTTTTCAATGGGGTTGAAAGAGCGTGAGGTCGGTAGTTAGTATGACTTGGTTTGGACCAAAAAAGAAGTGAAACAGATCGTAGCAAAAAGAATGTTTAGAAAGATTAACATTTCAATCAAGAGCTAAGTTTTCACATAGAAGATTTTTGTACAAGTCGCCGTTAACAGAATATTCGCTGACAGGTATATACTGTCAGGTCACTCAAACGATAAACACGTTCTCTTATCTTCACAAAATGTAAAATAAGTATAGAAAGAAAGAAAGAAAGAAAGAAAGAATAAATAAATAAATAAATAAATAAATAAAAATGTGTCATTCGCTTTTTTATCACTCTCCTTGTTTTTCTCAATTTTTCTTTATCTTGTTTCTCTTTCCTCTTTCTTTCTCTCTCTTTCTCTCTCTCTCCTCTGTTCTTCGATTGTCTTCTGTCATTTTGTCTGTCTGTCTGTCTGTTCGTCAGTTACACCCACCCTATATCTCTCTCTTTTTTTGTTCCTTTATTTTTTCTTTGTCTCTCTCACGCTCTCTCTTTCTGTCTCCCCCACTCTCGCCCTGTCTCTCATTCTCTTTAGTCCAATTATTCATTATTCATCTTTCTTTCCTCTCAGTCGTTATCACTCAGACAACTGCACAGTAGCGTATCAATCACAGAACTATATCGTGTCGAACGGCAGACAATAACAGATTCGTTCCGACCAAGTGAACGGCTGGAAATCCCCGTTTAATTTTAGTAGAGGAGGGGAGGGGCGTACAAATACTCCAAACTGTTCACTACCACTGACAGAGAAAAACACATAAAAAATGCACGGAACGGGTGATAATTGTTATCGGATTTCGTGGTGGAGTAGTAACAAACATCAATGAGTGTTCTATTTTTAGCAGGGGGTACAAACACTCCGGCGGGGATTTCCAGGTTTTTTGCTTAGTCAAATATGAACTATTGTGAAGACGGTCAGTTTGTAATGAGAAAAGAACAAACAAAAATCCATTAATTAGTATCGCCTGTTTTGTGTCACCAAATGCCTTTGAATCATTCATAAAACATTTAGGAGCAAGTACTGAAACATCCTTTTGATCTTTTTCTCTCAATGACTTCCAATGACAAGATATGTTTGTCAAAACAAAATGTAGAAAAAAAAAAAAGATTCACCTAGCATAATCATGCATGCAGTAAAAACCCAGATAATTCTGAGGCTGGATTTCGTCACAAATACATATTTCACAAAAAAAAGTTATTCTGGAAGAAACAACAAAAACAACGCCCTATAACAATAAAGAAAATCATAACAAAGTAACTCTTACAGCTTCTTCTTCATCCACGTGACGGTCGTCAGTATTTGCATAGTCGCCCCATCTGGAATCTTCCTGATGCTCTTCTCGATGTGCTGTGCTGTCGGGGTCATACGTCCATACAATGTTATTAGAGCCCTCGACCGTCGCTCGCCTGGAGCGCAACAGAGAAAAGGAAAAATGATATGTTTATTATCAAATTATGTCTGTCAGACATCGATGTCTAAATAATGAAATTTCACAGCAGACTGGATTAGATTTTTTGCTGCTGTGCTATTTTTGGCTTCTTTTTTTTCTGCTTATTTTACGCTAAACATCACTCATTAACTTTCAAACTTTGTGAATGAAAACATTAGTCTTCCTGCGATGATCTCTCTCGATATATTGTTGTTGTTGTTGTTGTTGATGATGTTGTTGCCGCTGTTGTTGTAGTTGTTATTATTATTGTTTTTGTTTTTGTTATTATTGTTGTTGTTGTTGTCGTCGTCGTTATTGAGTTTTAGTCGGACTGTTGTCTCAAATATTCTCTCTAGGAGTGAAAAACAGCGAAAGAGCAACGTATTATTACGTTCCATCAGTCAGTTCGAGTGAAGAATGTCTGAATACTTTTGTATTTCAAACAAATATTGTTTCCTGTAGATTCAGTTTCTTCAGGTAATTATTGAGACATGGCTGGGTTGTCGTTTGTTCTGCTAAGTTACGCTCTCCGATATCATTCGTATACAATAAATAGCACACACATACAGACATTCACACAGTAATATACTTACATACATGCATGCAGAGAGAAGAGAGAGAGAAGGAGGAGAGAGAAAGAAAGAGAGAGAGAAAGAGATCTGGTTATCGTTTGTAAACAAACAACTGCTAAATAACAATGTCTGAAACGTTACACAGACTGTTTCCTTAGTCTCTGTAACTTACACCAGCTCTGTCTGTCTATATACAGTTACTTACGCTAGTTCAGTCTGCAGTCTGTCTATACAGATTACTTACGCTAGGCAGTCTATATACGATTACTTACGCCAGCTCCGTCTGCAGTCTGTCTATTTCATTCCTGGCCAGGCGGAGTTCGTGGTTGACCCTCCATAGCTTTGTCTCACATAGAGGACTCTTGCATCTTTCCTTGGACCGCCTGTGTTTGTCCAGGGCTTCCCGTACGGACTCCTCGAAACTGAGGGACATCCCCATGCTCTGAAAGCATTCGGAAAAGTTGTCTACCGGCCCTCTCGATATGAGTGTGTTTGTGCTTGAAAGGTTTGAAAAGTCATATTACAGATCCCTCAAATATGAATTTTGTTGGACAATTTTTTTGTAGGAAATTCTCTGACTAAAGAAATTTAAAAGCATCCATTTTGGTTGGCCTTGTTTAGCTTAAGGTCTTTTTACACTGGTGCGATTTCGGAATAAAAGTGAAATAGTTACGCAGATTCTTCCACTTCCTTTTTTATTTTTCCCCGGTGCGGGCCTTTCCGATTTTCCATCCGAAATCGCTCCTCTTGCATTCGGTGAGCGCCTTTTGACTTTTAAAAAGATACAAACTATAGATCCAGCAATGTAGAAATAAATGTCTCTGTTGCTCTTGTCTTATATGTGATAGAAATGAAAAAGAAAAGTCAAACAAGAAAAAAAAAAAGATTAAGCCAAAACAAAGTGTATAAGTGATTTTTTTTTTTTTAGGAAGCCACTGGATGCCAGTAAATATATGTTTACTGTCGGAGATAGCATCCCAGGATGAAGATACTTTTTTTTTTAATTTTGATTATCGATATATATATTTCTTAATAAAACTTCCTTTTTGCCCCCTCATGATTTCCGCTACGGACATATTTAGCTCAGTTTTTCCCTAAGAAATCTGTAAAACCTGCAGATGTAACATTTGAACGTGAATCTTACATAAAATTATAGTTATGGTATAATTAATTACTTCAAAGTCCATTCTTCTGCTGTCTCGGAAAATTACGCCTGCATCAATCCATTCACAATTTTACTCTGCCGAGCACGATGGACAGAACATGTTAATCAGTGTTTAAAACATGTTGGCTACATTTGCCGCTTTACACCTATTTTTGTATGGTTAATTATTCATTCCACTAAGAGAATGGTCCGGATATCCCGAGCTATTTTTAATAATAAAAAAAACAGAAAGAAAGAATTGGCTGAATGGAATCAAATCAAACACCTTCACAAAGAAAAACAAGACAAAGCAGCAAACACAAAAAGACCGTTCACAAAAAAAGCCATTTACAACCAGATTCATGAGTTTGTAATGAGAAGCAACAATTCAAGACATCATAAAGCAAGCAACCCAGGACATAAACTCTTCAGGATTTTCAATTTTGTTCAAAACCAGCAGGATGGTTGTTATGTCGAGGACATCATGGGATGAAGTTAATGGAAGTGGACAAGGGACACAGAAATAGAGCTGTACATTATGATGCTCCTGCCATGACAAATCCGTTAGAACAGCACGGTGCTGGTCTAAGCGTGTAAAATGCTTTTAACCGCACGATTCTGAGATCTTGTCGCTCATTTAATGGACGAATGAAAATGACAGGTTTTCAGGTACTATTTAAATGCCAAAGTCAGGAGTTATCAGCTCGATACTGAATCCGTCAGTATTGCTGTTGTGTGTAAAGAAAGTAGTAGCTATAAATTATTTACTTTATACTTACTGTGTCCAGATTGTAAAGGCAACCATCAATAGAACATTCATATATTTAGTAAATATGAGTTATAATTCTAGTTTTGTACATACAGATATTAAAGAAAAAAGAGGAGAGAGACTGGAGTGGAGAAGGGCGAGGAGGGCCCATCGCTTGCACCTTTAGTATAACGACGACACTATTTTAGTGCCTGGATGACATAGACTGTGGGCAGACATATAGAATTACATATGTTTTCGTGTAAACAAATAGGCACATAGAAATATATGGAAGACGAAGAAAGAGCAAAAAGAACTAAAAGAACAACAACAACAACAGCAACAACAACAACAACAAAAGGATGAAGAATAAGAACAAAATCACGACGAAAGAAAGAGAAATGGGAAGAAATAAAATCTTGACTCTGTAGTAAATTTTTTAAAGTTAATTCTCAGATTTCTCATTTGTGTCCTCAAGGATTGTCTTTTTGAATGGGCATAAACTTTCAACGCACAAACTTGTATCCCCTTAGTTCCTGTTCAATTTCTAATGGCAGAAAGTCCGTTAAGCTCCAGCTCTCTGACACCCTTACACTCACCAAACTGATGAGAGCACAGCAGCCTTTCTTGTCCCAAGACTTCAATCTCTTACGACCAAACCAGAAGTAGCAGTGCTCCAGCATGAAGGTCACAGCAGCCAGGCCTGTCCCAGCGGCCAGGAAGATAAAGGCGGACGTGAAATTGAGGATACCCAGGGTAGTGCTGGACACACCATTGCCTATACCCCGGGTGTTGGTGGTCTTTTTTCTTTTGGTGTGACAGGCTCCAGCCAGCCAGAACTCTTTGAGTCTTTCCATCTCACCTAAGAAATAGGTAAAATTCAGTGAAATTCACAACTGTGCACCTGGGGATGTCACGTAAATGAGAAAGTAGAACGTCTCGTGGTATACGATTGTTCTATGGCTATGGAAACAAGAGGAAGATAAGAGGATAGTTCTGAGGTGGGGAGATCACAGTGGATATTGTGATGGTAATCCATCCAGAAGATTGACAAAAGATATTGAGAAAGGTTCAGCCACGTGAACTTACCAGTAAAACATGACACACTAAGGTATGAAAAACGCCGACTTCAGGACAAATAGTTGAAAAATTATTCGCAAGGAAAGTGTAATGCGGAAGGCGTTATGACTAAAGCATCGGGGACTGGACTGAGGTTATAATTCAGATTAAAGAAAACAGTAAAGTCAAACTTCAATTTAACTCATCATTTTCAATTTCTCATCAGATTCTTTGAGGATTTATTCTCTTGTGAACAAAATTCCTTTCGAATAAAGATCTCCAAATGTTTCTTTTCAGAGAATAGATAACAGCTTGCTAGAGTTGGGTTTTTTATTTACGGGAAAAGCACATCTCACGATTTACTGCGCCAATATCTTTGGCATCAGTTTATCAAAACAGTAGGCGGCCAAGTAGCCCATTTCTACAAACATTATACCTTCATACTGTAAGTTTAAAATGACATTGTTGACTCTCTTCAACCAAGGGCTGTCGAAAGGAAAGCCGACTCCATAGCCCGTGGCTGCATACCAGTTCCCAACTGTGATCAGCCTGCAGTCTTTATCTTTGCCCTCTTGATACTTCAACACGCTAGCGTCGTAGATAAATGCGTGAAGTTTTCTGGAAAAAAAGGTTTCAAGTTTTGGTCAGGTTGATTTTTAACGCTGGATCAGCACGATGATGACTACATTAAGCCAGATATAGTCTCAATAATCTGTAGGTATAAAACTGTATATTAAGAGGTATAAGATTATCAAGATAATTATGTATACGAATGTCGTAGATGAGGGCGTGACGTTTTCTAGAAAAGCAGGTTTGAGTTTGAGCTGGAGTCTCACTTGCGCCACGATGACGGCTACATTTGCGTCAAGACATGATATCAGTGACACTCAGCTATAAAAACGTACATCAGGATGTGTATTTTGTTATCAAGGAATGTATACAATAACCGGTAGATAAAAGCTTGAATTTTTCTGGAAGAGCTGGTTTCAGTTTGAATCTGAATTTATTCATTTAACTGGGCATCAGCACAGTGAGGGCCGCACTGCGCCACACATGGTGTCAGTGACATTTAGATGTGAAAAATGTACGCAAGATTTATGTCATTGTCAAAAAACGTAATGGCCCATCACTAACCATCTGGAAGAACGGATAGTATAGGGAAGGAGATCTTTGCGTAATGTAACGGGAAAATTGGTTAAAGCATCCGTAAATGCGTCTGGAATTTATGTAAATGCTATCACACACCTCATGATATTCATTGTAAGATAGCAATAAATCTTTCTTATTTGATGTGGGTTAAAAGTGTAAAGTACGTAAACAATAACGCACTTCCAATTGCATAGCAAGGATAGGCATGCCATTTTATTGAAAGCAATCTTGACAACACCATCTTCCTATCAAATAATACAATCTGTGAAGATGTGATCAGACGACCATAATATTGATAACGTCTTAAAGTTACCAATGTCTCCTATGTTTCAAGCAAGATTAACCCCAAAAATGTCAGAAGAGACTATCGTGCCGTTAGTTTCGCTATAATGAATCTTAGTCATGATCAAGGAATAGTCGCGATGGCCTAAACTGCAACTGAGGACAGATGTGGTGCTTCCGTGTGGTATATTAGCTGGAAAACATTCTTAATGCAAAGTATAATAAGCGAGCTACTGGGTAATTTGGCCCCACGACGATTCCAGGATTAACCCCTAGCAATGTCAGAAGGCCGATCTACCCAAAAACTTGATTATTAAACTTGACCTTTAAACTACTTTAGAAATAAACATTATTCCAATTTTTAACATGATTCTCATCACACATTGCCAGTTATGTGTAGACCGTCACTCTTGAACATGAAGAGTGAAAGAAACAATAACATTCCCGTATTTTCGACTGACAATTTTCAGGCTTAAACTACGTACTCTCTCTTGAGTGCATCCATTGCTTGCTCCACAGATCTCTGCGTGTAGGCTTTCATGTACTCATACATCTGGGGATTATTCTTCTTGATGTTCGTCTCTGACGTTCCATTGGCGATGGTGGCAAATCGAAAAGGAGGAGCCATGGCGTGGGGGTTTTGTAACTGCCCAAGAGAGAGAGAGAGAGAGACAGAGAGAGATATATGGATTTTTAATCTAAATCGATTTTTATTCACTCATCCCTCCAACTATATGTTCAACCATCGGTCCATTCATTCATTCGTCTATCCCATCCATCCATCCATCCATCCATCCATCCATCCATCCATCCATCCATCCAACCAACCATCCATTAAGTTGTATTGCCTGTAAATGTTACTGTCTGATCGTTTGTCCCTGGTCAACATTTATTCTCTCTCTCTCTCTCTCTCTCTCTTTATCTCTTTATTTCACTCTTTTCCCTTCTCTTTCAGTCACTTATATCTCTTCATTTTCAATATTCCCGCTAGAGCTCTGCCGACTTAATTCTTGAGATCTCTACCCCCTTATCTTTCTACTTTCTATTTGTCCATCTTCCCCTCTCCTTCCTCCCTCACCTCCCTCCTTAAAGCATTTTCCATACCAGACTCATTACCCCCCCCCCCCTTCCAGCCACCAAACTCTCAATAAGTAAGTATGACACAGGCAATGATTATTCCTTGCTATATTCAATGTCTTTTTGTTTTTTGTTTTTTTAATGGCAGCAGTTTATCCTATTGATCCTGCTATGATTGACTGACGTCTTTACTTTTTTCCTGGATATGTAAAGACAACCTTATACAACAGAGATAGATCTGCATTTATTTTGCTTAAACGAAAGAGAAACTGTTCGTATAAACAGACATCAGTAGACAATATCAGTCCGTCCCTTGGGCTTTTCACTCACCCGCTGGTCGTGCATACCGCTAAGGTCTTCCTACTCCTCTTTGATAATCCCTATCTATCTGTCTCTTTCTCTCTCTCTCTCTCTCTCTCGCTCTCTCTCCATTGCTTTTTATTTCACGGTTAGTCCTTTTCTTTTATTCACCCTCCCCTCTTCATTCTCGTCATTATTGCTAAGGCACTATCTATTTAGTTCCTATGTAACTTCCATTTTCCCCGCCTTTCTATTCTTTATTCGTTCATCTTCCCCCTTCCGCATCTCTTTCCACAGCAGATTCCTCCATTCTACCTCTTCATACGCCCCTCTCTCCTCCCTCCGGGAGCACACTCTCTCTTCTATCTAACAACTCACCGTCTAGTTTTGCATGCCATTGAGATCTAAATACCCTTCTATCGTAGGCCTACTCTCTCTTTATATCTTTCTGTCATTCGCTCTTTTACTCATTCGTCTCCCTCCGTTTTTCAATTCTCATTGAAGCTCTCTCTACTTATTTCTTGTGATAGCCACCTTTCCTTTTTCTCTACTTTCGTATTTCTCCATCTCGTTCTTTTCCTTTTCCAGGCAGACTCACCCAATGTACTACTCCTCTTTAGTTCTACTACTCCGCTTTGGTAATCTCTCTATCTCCCTCCCTCCCTCTCTCTCTCTCTCTCTTTGTCCCCTTTCCCCCATTTCACTCACACATCTCTCTTTGTTTTCTGCATTCCAGCTAAGTCTCTAACCTCAGAGCCTCTAGGACATCCACTTGTTCACGTCACTCTATTTTATATTCTTCCACGCTACGTCCTCTTCTTTTATTACATCAGATGCCTCCCCCCCCCCCCCCCCCAACCTTCCCTGATCCCCGCCTCTCTGTTCTGTATTCGTCGATCCCCTCCTTACGCTTTCTTCAACAGACACATTCAGCCCTATCCTTCCCCTGAGCCCCCTTATCCTCCCGTCTAAATATTCACTCACCCTCCAGTCCTGCATGCCGCTCAGATCGTAATACTCCTCTTTGGTAATCATGAAGGCGGCTAGATTGGCCGTGTAGGACGCGCTGAAGACCAAAGCAAACAGGGCCCAGATGTTGGACATAAACTTGGAGGACACACCTCTGGGAGTGTCTGTGCTGACCGCTGCCCCAAACAACATGGCCCACATCAGCCAGAATACGCGAAACAAGGAAAAACGATGATCTGTACAGAGGTAAATTGTAAGGGTATAAAATGAATTTATAATATAAACAAGGAAACGGTGATCTGTGGGATTATGAATAGAGAAAGAATAAACTGAATTTAAAGCTTGTGTGAAGCAAACGATATAAAACAAGGAAATTCAGTGACCTATAACGATGTGAATAGAAAGGGTACATTTTGAATTGTTAACATAAGCCAGGAAACATGAAACAAGGAAAATGATGATCTGAGGTTATGTAAATAGAGAAGGTATAAATTGATTTTGTATGGCCTGAGGGAAAGTGAATGAAGAGAAGTATGGGGGGAAGTGGAATCAGAGTGAATATTTTGAGAGCAAATGTACAAAAAGAAGAAAGAGAGACAGAAAATCGAGGAAGACCATGGCGGAAGAAAAGAGATCGTTTGAGGGAAGAATTAAGTAAGAGAGGAGGGGTAGGAGTGAGACAGGGGAGGTTAGAAAGAATGAGAGATAGAGCAGGGAAGGGAGAAAAGAGAGACTGAGCGAAATTCTTAAAGATTTCTGAAAAGACGCAACGAATACGTCTGCTCGTTTATCTGTCTATTTGTCTTATCTGTCAGTGATTTGTTTGTCTATCTATCTGTCTATCAGTGGCTTGCTTGTCTGTCTGTCTGTCTATCTATCTGTTTATGTGTCTGTTTGTCTGAATTTGTGTTTGTCTATCCCTCTATACTTATCCCTTAGCTTCGCTTGTTCTCCCAGGACGTCACAATATCCATCATCCGAATTTCCTGTACCCATTCCATTCTCTGACATAAGAGCATCTCCAAACAATCTTGTATAAAAGTCTATTTCGCCTCCACGAGGTCATTTGTTCCCTTTGTGTAGTTGGCCTGGGGCTGATCGGTTAGTTTGTTTGTTCTTTCGCTGGCAATTCGCTTTCTATGATTATATGAATAAACCAGTGCGAAAAACGTAATTGAGTTTTCTTTTGTTCCACCCACTACCAGAGGAGTAGTGCACCGTGGTTTGAAGGCCGAGTAAGGGACGTGAGTCATGTACCTCATTGAAGGTACTGCCACTCTGCTTCGTCTTAGACGTCTTGTATCACATATATACACATAAACTGATGAGATCTTCAAAGCAGTAAGCCTTTCTTCTTCTTCTGCTTCTTCTTTTTCTTCTTCTTTTTTTCTTCTTTTTCTTCTTCCTCTTCTCCTTCTTCTTCTTCTTTTTCTTCTTCTTCTTCTCCTTCTTCTTCTTCTCCTTCTTCTTCTTCTTCTTTTTCTTCTTCTTCTCCTTCTCCTTCTTCTTCTTCTTTCTCCTCCTTCCTCCTCTTCTTTTTCTTCTCCTCCTTCGTCGCCTTCTTCTTCTTCTTTTTCCTCTTTTTCTTTTTCTTCTTCCAGTTCTTCCTCTTCTTTACGTTTAAAAAATTTTTATTTTTATTTTATTTTTTTCGCTATTACCAGCATTTCTGCTTCTTAGTGTTGAGAGAGGGACGAATAAGAGAATAACAAATGATAGGAAGGATGATCATGTAAAGCTCTGTGCATACAAAACACGTTTACACTCACTTGAGGACAGTCTTTTGCCATGGTCCAAGCCGTAAGGGCTGAACCACTCAAACATGAAGATGGAAGCACCGGTCACGTGGACACTGCACACCAGGATGAGGCACCAGGAGGGATAATCGTAAGGCTCTGTGCATGAGATATGGAGGCAATCAAACTGTTCTTAACCACTTTATAATGCACAAAAAAAACTCGGATTGACCACGTAATTTGTGTCTTTATTTCTTCATAAATGTGAGGGATTTCTATAAAGCTCTACTAAGAAACTTTGATTTAAAACGCTGTATGTGTATGATTTATTTTTTGTTTGTTGTTGTTGTTGTTGTTGTTTTTGTTTGTTGTTGTTGTTGTTGTTGTTTTTTGCTGTTGTTGTTTTTATTTGTTGTTGTTGTTGTTGTTGTTGTTGTTGTTGTTGTTGTTGTTGTTGTTTTTGTTGTTGTTGTTAAAATACGAATCAAATACGTGTCGGCTTTTTCATTTAATCTGCAAAGAAGTCACATTCGTGTTCGCATTCATGAACACAACAACAGTAAATATTGTTGCGAACAAACATTAAAACAGGCCATTGCTAGGAATAAAAAAGATAAAAACGACTTGCAGTTTCAGTAGATTGTATAGAAAGGAAACAAATAGACGCCTATCTAGAAAAGCAGTTGCTGAGATGATATAAAAAAATGAGAGACTAACTGGGTGCCTACCTAAGAAAGCAGTTGCAGAGATGGCCCCTTCTCTGATGGCAACTATGAAGGTGATCCCTGTCTCCATATAAGGCACAGAAAAGTCGATGACTTTGCTCCTGTCTTCGTCTATAGTCATTGAGGCCACGGCCATGTCAGCCTTCTCTGCTCTCAGCTCTCCCACTATGCCGTCCCAGGTTCCGTCAGGTCTCTGGACATAAGGATGACAGTACATGGACAATATTCTTCTCTTAGCGATGTATAAGCAAGTATTACAGATATGAAACATCTAAACAAGATTGTAGGTGAATGAAATTTTTAGTAGTTTACTTTTTTTTCTAAATGACTGCAAATTAAACACTTTTAGTGATAACCAGTACTAACAGAGCATAACAGTCTCATCCAGGGCCTTAATCGCCTTTGCATTTCTAGTTGCCATATAAGAAAAAATGGAGACACGAGTATTTACTTATGCAAAGTGTTTAATCTGACATTTATTGCCTGCATTCATTCTCAGCTCTTCAAGTCTAGAATCATTTAAGGGTCAGCTAAGAACATACTTGTTCAACAAACAACTGTCTGAGTAACAATGCCAGCTGTTCCTTGGAGATAACTTTCAGTCATGTCCATGGGCTAAATTATACTGTGATTAACTTGTATTGTAAGCTAAATTATATTGTGATTAAGTTGTATTATATTATTATGTGTGAGAGCATGTTTTTGATCATGTTGGTATGCCATGTTATAATTATGTATGTAAGCAGTAGCTTATATATATGTGGCTCTGAAACATTGGTTCTGTAAAGCGCTTCCAGCTTCTAGGGTTTGGGACACTATTATGATGTACTTTATTATTATTATTATTATTACTATCGTTATTATTATTGCTTTAGAATTACATTGACGTTTTCCTTTAAAAGTTCTACTAGGTTTTCAAAGGTTGATATGTCATAGAAAATCACAAGTACCAATTTCAACAATTCAATAACAAGAAAAAAAAAGGCCAGTTTTGTGTATTCAGACAATGATTAATAACAATTTAAATCCTTGCTGTCATCGTACCAAAGTAACTTCTGATGTTTTACAACATGTACCAGCTTGCTCTACAGTGAATGTAACTGTGGACAACCCGGTGTGTTTTACCTGTTAAATCTATAAGCACTGCATTTCTGAGAAAATCATTTCAATTTGATAATCTTCTGTTAAAGAAGAAAATAGCAGATTATCATCAAGCTTAAGGATGTTCAAGGAGAATTGATGCACCTGGCATGTTGATAAGAGAATTTCCATGCAGGATTTTTTTCCGCTTTTGTTTCGAATTCTACGTCTTCAAAGTCTGCGACAGTTGTCTCTTTGATTGGACCTAGCCACAACATGCCATGGTCTTTGTGTCTTGTATTTACTGGGGGATGTGATAAGACTGGACTCACCTTTATCCCCCACTGATAGTCCTCTACCTCATACAGATAGTAGTCAAAGTTGAGCGAGATGGCCAGGCGATGTAGGAAATCGATGCTTAGTCCTGTACAACAACGCTTCACTGTGGTATTGGATATTCTGTCGCAGAAACAGTTGCAATTATGTGGTTTTGTTAGTCAGGATAATGAAAAACGTTAGTTTAAAATCGCCAAATTTAAAACTCATACACACACACACACAGGGGAGAGAGAGAGAGAGAGAGAGAGAGAGAGAAATGTTTAAACGTACATAGAATTTAGAGTCAAAGTTTTAAGCTTCTACTATATCGAATAATGAATTAGACTAAAAATTTTAGTCAACGAGACCACTGGTGACCTCATGTTTTCCAGTCTTAAAAGTTTAATTCTTTACTAACACCACCGCTTCGCACGGGTTGAGGAATATGTTTCACAAAGTTTATCGGCTAACTCAGGATATATATGTATCTTTCTCGTGTTTATCGTTTGTACAGATATCATTGCATGTAGAGAATCTGAAAGTATCATTCGATTTACTGATTCTCAGGCGAATTATCAAACGTACAAAACGAAGTATTTCACAACAATTTATGACCCAGATATAATAATAACAAAAATAATAATAATGTAGAGCATTTATATAGCGCTTATTCCCGTACAGTACAAGCTCTATGGGCTTTACAATTTGTTATTACCCAGACAGACCCAAAGAAGACACTCAAAACATTCTCAGCTTCCTGGGATGCATTTATGGCGGCGACCTGTTGGGCGCTCAAATCCTTATAAATCTAACAATATCAGTCACCGTCTATATCATTTAAAAACAAAAATATACAATGACATGTAAAAATCAATTGTTACCTCACTTCGTTTTCGTCACGCTCATAGACATGACAAACGTGTGAGAAATAGCCACAAGTCCCATTCATTGGTCTGTATTCTACAAATGGCGGCTCTTCCCGTGTCACAATGCGCAGGAAGTGACGTTTGGGTTTGCCGGTTGGCGGCGTGACGGCCTCGCCTGGCCATGTGATGTGTCTCATTTGAAGGGCGTCGTTTGCAAATTTGCCCACCTGTAAGGACATGTCGAGTTTTCTTACTTCGGTTGTTACTTGGGCATCTTGAGCATCTCATACTTGGGCCTATCTGCCGTCTGTGTGTTTGATTTCTATCTATCTATCTATCTATCTATCTATCTATCTATCTATCTATCTATCTATCTATCTATCTATCTATCTAT
>JBCEWB010894595.1:0-15714 GCA_039654565.1 Peronia peronii
TGCACAAAAGACTTGATCATCTCCACTAGCAATATTGGGAACTCCAGTGCCGGAAGTGAACAGTGGCTGACCATTGGAGACGGTGATCACACTGAAAATTAGCGAACATTTTCACCAGAACCTCTAAAATGAAGTTTCCATGGCCCAACGAACACATAATTTGCCCCATATCTGCTGTTTCAGAGCGCAGTAGTGCAATATCTGTCACATCAAGGATCAAGACAGGTTTATTTCTGAAAAAAAGGGTTACAGCATATGTAAGCCTTTCAACCTCCTCGGGGATGGTTATCTCGGTGTATCTGACTAAAGAAGACATGGGGGCCATGAAATTCTCCACGGTAGGCCATGAGTGATAGGGATAAGGAAGCAAAAAGGGATAACAAAACATGAGCAGATGCCGAGTGAAAGGCAAAATATGTCATAGAAATCACGGAAAGAGTTTTGGAGATGAGAAACAATTATGTTTTTACTTTGAAATCCCCATGTAAGAACTTCTTTTTTGTGTTTTTCTCGTTGACAATACTTTAAATGTATTTTTCTCAAAATGTTTTTCAGCATAAAGGTGCGATCTTTTGTTTCTCTCTAGACTAATTATCATAAAATTTTGCATTAATATCTAATTTTTGTCAGGAGGGATTTTTGGATATCATTTCAAGTTTTTAAGAAATATGAGATTTTGGGGCTCATATTTTCGAAAAATCCGTGACCTTCCTAACCCATTAAAAAAAAAATCTGGAAAATAAACTAAGCACTTAATAAAAAATCTGGCCTAACAAAATTTAGATATTGAACTAAAAAATATATATGCAAAATTTCCAGCAAATCAGTTGGAAAACGACAAAGCCTATCTATAGTAAAGTTACGCAATAGCGGATAGCAAAATCCAAGATGGCGACCGTTACTTTGGCAACCATGAGTGATTTCAATTTTTTTTTTCGGTTGTTTTCTTCTAATTTCAGCATTCTGAAACCGATGGCAATGATTAAAATCATCCCTCCCCCCTCCCCCCGGTTTTGAAAATGAGCTCGTTTTTGTACAAATTGGACTTGTTTGAATTTCCCGGAGACCACATGGCAGATAGTGGTGAGTGACTGCCTCAGATGCATAATACTGTGAATTGTTTTCATTTTTGAATCAAATTTGGTCCAAATGAAAAGCAGAAATTTAGTAATTACTGAAACTTCATTCACTATTTTATTTATTGATTTATTAAATATAGGCAATTTGAAAAATTATCTGAAAACTAGATCTACATTGCAAGGATAAAAAAAGCAAGGATAGAGAAGTTAGGCATTTGTTAAAAGTCGTGGTCCCGGTTTTTGCTTACATCAGCTGGTCTCGTACGATTACTTTCTCACGATACTCTTTACGGTATCGTTGCTCAAAGAATCTGCGATCGGTTAAAAAGATGTTGTAAAGGATTGATTTCTTAAAAATTTCTGAATTTTTTGTTGTTTTTGTTGTCCTTTTTTAATTAAGATCCAGATTCAGATCTTGATTAAAAAAAAAAAAAACTTGACTAGAGTCAACTTTATTTGAGCAAGTTTGGCAATCTGATTGCTGCTGGCAGGCCTGTGTGACATCCTCTCTTGAGGTACCATACTGCCATGAGACTAAGATAGAGATTTATTTTATAGATCTGGATCTCTCGAATTCTTTTAAATGTCATTGTGTTTAAAAACAAACCAACAAACACTAGCACAAAAAACAAAAACAAAACAAAAACAAAACAACAAAAAAAAAAAAGGTATGAGCAGCTAAGTGAATTGTTAGCATCAGATTGATATACTTATTCTCATTGTCCATTCGACTAGTTATGACCTTGATCCAAAAGTGAAATGGAACGACGAGAAAACTGCAGGTTTCATATAAAATACAATACATAGAACCAAATATCGATACCGCTTGAGTCCTGTCCCGTCCCAGGACGGGACTTCTAATCTAAATGATCTAGACACACACATACATGATGTATTATTTAAATTCTACAATAGATCTAAACGTAGTTTGATTCTTAAGAAGATCTAAAAATTGAGATCTAGACCCAGCCTGATAAATTGGAAAAGTTTTCATCTCGGTTCCAGATTTAAATACATCTAACATTTCTCACACAAGCTGCCATCGGAGCAAACAGTAGAAAGATCAAAGGCGCGTTCCGTATTAGCGCTTCGTATGCTCGCCAAGCACAATGCTTGACTAGCACTACTTACGGAACGGAATGCTTGGCAAGGCGGTTGCTCTGCAACCTTCTCGTGTGCGATTGGAATTTACGTTCGATATAGACTTAGACGATTACATGACAATAAAATAGCTAACTGCATCTCATTTCTGGAATTATTTAATAAGTTTTCATTTGCGTTTGGTAAATTTTGAGCGGACATCGAAATTTCCGCTTACTTTCCATCCAATTTTTAACGGCGAAGGAGTCTTTAACATGCTAAGCATTCATGATGTATCAATCTGAAATAACTAGATGTCGGCACTTCTACGCAAAAAGTCGACTTCCAAAAAAAAAAAAAAAAAATCCGGTTCGAAATTTTCCCCATTTTCCCTCATAGGACCAGAACCGACGTTTTCACAGAGAGCCGAACTCAACTCCTACATCACGCCCACCTCGAATCATCAATGCCATTGGCTGTCTTGAACCGATGGGCGCCGCCATTTTTGCTTGCGAGAAGTAAGCACCTCGGCGGGTGTGCTTGCTGTGCTTGGCGAGCAGCGACGCAAAAAGCTTGCGAGTGCTACTGCTTTGCCTACGGAACTCAGCTGCTCAGCCCTTGTCGAGGTCTTGTTCGCTGTTTACATCCACTGGTATCGTACGATTACTCACATACGATACTTATATCGGTATCGTCGATCAGAACATCCCCGATCGGATAAAACAGAAGGAAAAACGATTGATTTGTTAAAAAAAAAAGATCTAGAGATCTAGACGTGACTCTGTGTCATTCTTTGAAGTAAGTTTGGTACATCTGCTAGTTATTGGTTACAGCATGCCTCGTTTGCGGAACAGTATTGCCGTTAGTCCTAAAACTAAGGCCAAAACCTAGAATAAGATACAGTGTAGATACAATAGTTTAATAGTAATACTGAGGATCTATGTCCTAGATCTAGATACCTCTACTTCCTTTAATTCAAATTTCTTCAAAGTAGATAAAAATTGCTTTATTCTGTTAAAAGAAAAAAAATAAGTGCAGATTAGCACATACATAAACAAACAAACAAGTGGCATGTTCCACCATTATCAGGTTTAAGTCATTGATCCTCATTGATCACTGCCCATTGGGCTGTACGTGATCTCAATCTGATGATGTATATTATATATTAAATAAGCTGTTTTGAGTGGAGCTGTAGATCTATGTGAAAGGGTTGCCATGGTCATGTGGTCAGGTGTCTGCTACTGTGCAATAAATGACATTGCAGACGTCTCGGGTTCGAATTTCGGATCCTACCATCGGGGAATGGGAAGGATTTGAATAAATGAACTTGCAGTTTTTTTTTCAGTAATTAAACGATCCCCTGGATTATTGGGCAAGCAAGCCGAACATTTAGCCTTCTGAAAAGGGCGATTAGGCTAAATTACGCACGTTAAAGAACCATTGACAGTTCAAATTTGGATAAAGAGTAGGCAGAGACCCTCCTGTCCGGGTAAAGTTTCCGTAATCCAAACTTCTATCAACACAAGTTCTTTTCACAAAAAACTGGGCACGCACGTAAATACCCAGATAAACCCACTTTCTTTGGATTGAAAGATTACATGCATTATTATAAACAACCTGTGCTAAATGTGATATCATAGATAATAACGATACCACAAAACTGAATATCGATACCACCCAAAGTTCTTCCGTGTATGACAGATTCGCGGAAGAAGCTGACAGATCTTAGTCCAACAAAAGTAAATTCAAAGAACTAACTCCGCCTGGCACTGACAACTTCAGGAATACGCAGGTGACTCGACGAAAACAACAACAACAACAACAAAAAAACCCAAAAATATCAAATTGTTTTAACCAACAATGCAGATGCAGTCTAGATAAATTTTGCTGTTGTTTTGAAAGGCGAACAGGGTAGATTAGATCTAAATCTAGATCTAGATCTAAAATAAATCTAGATTCTAGAACTGGATTGTTGATGTGAATTGCACTGAGAATTAGGATTATCATTCAACAATTTATTTATGTAATGAAACGTTAGAATTGTCTAACACATATTCAGAAAGGTTAGATCTAGGCAGGTTCTCATGCCGTGTTTTTTACTGTACATTCATTAGATCTAATGGTAGATCTATCTGTGAAGACTCTCCTTTCTCTTTCAATGTTAGTGTGCCAGTCTAGCTAAGCAAAAACAGCGCTGGAGTGGGGATAAGATAAGAGATGGCAACCACGTTAGGAGAACGAATATTTTATCTATTATGTCCCAAAACTTCACAACTCTATTGTGCACTCCAGCGAAGCAGTTGACCTCTGTTTATATTAACATTCTGCCCTCTCCTGCTTTTATTGTATGGTAATATAATTTTTCAGTTCTAAGATTGTAGGATTATCTCGGCATTTGGTGAGTGCCTCAGTTTGCAGTTTGGTGAAAAGAATTTCCTGAGTAGAAATTTGAATTTGAAAATTTTGCCTGGACAGCGGCATCTCCACCTATTCTTCATTTGATTTATAACTGTCAAGGGTTCTTTAATGTGCAGAACGTACATGTGGGACCTCCGAAATTTACTTGCCATTCCTGGCTACCCTACCCAAGGAGCCAGAGAATCATTGATTCACAGGAGATGGCAACAAGATTCTTTGTGGAATGACAGTTTATGTTGATTTTTTTTGCAATGACAACCATTCATCATAGCAGAAGATAGCTGGTGTTTATTAGCAGTTTCAGTCCATTGGGAAAATTTCTTTGGGCAGCTTGAGTTGCCCTGAAATTGTTTTGTTCAACTTGTACTTCTTGACAAGCAGCAGTAATTTGGGAATAGGAGATAGTTGTGCCCAGCCCTATTACATGGGACTTCCCTTTACCAGACAAAAGAGATGTTGAACAGGCAGTGTAAAGATGGAAAAAATTACTTTTGCACCCTTTGCTTGAAACATACATCATGAAAAATTTGTTAGGAAATTATGTTACAAAGAGTATGTTGTCTTCTCACTGGTATAATTTCATCAATCTTTTTTAATGATCAATCTTTCGAATGATGAAGTAAAGGGATTTTTTTTTCTTCTTTATGCTGTTTGTTCAACACCTTTCTTTGTCTTGCAAAGGGAAGTTACAGCACTTGGCACAATGAAACTTGGCTACCAATATTATGTGACATCAAGAGATATTTTTGTGTATCTGTCAAGATAATAGCTCTCATCAATTTGTTTGCTCATTTCTTGTATTTGTCTTCCTGCCTAAAGGTTTACCTACCATGTTCAATTTTCTGAATTGAATTTGCTGGATCAAAGAAACTGATTCGCTTAGTCCAATTTGGGCCATTTAAGTCGAATAGGTAAGTTCCCATTTTTCATTCAATTGTGAAAGCAGATCAGTATGGAATTTTGACTGGCAATACGATTTTTGCCAACGAATATATGCGCTTAAATATAAGAATGAACCTGCATGGAATGTTGTCTTCTTGTCGTTCTCCTTTTGTGAGTGTTTTGATTTTGTTGTAATTTCAAAGCATGTAATGATTTCAAAACATTCTTCCTCCTAATAACTTGAACTGAGTGAATACCTGTCATGTTTGCATCTTGATTTCACATCAATTTTTAAAAAATGAACAATGTAACAAGACTGTTCAGCAAATTCAAATGGAACCAAACTCTGAACCACAAGTTAGAATGTTAAATTTCATTTCTGTTTTAGCTAGTGGTACAATGTAAACAAACCTTACTGACAGCATCAAGATATTCAGATTGTTTGTACAAGTTTCCATAGTTCTTTAGTGTGACAATATTTTGCATATACATTGTAGTTTGATACGGTATCAAAATGTTTTTCTATTTTCAGACAGAAAACGTAGTCTTGAAATGGGGAAACTCAACATTTTTGAGATTACGCTGGCAAATAGTGTATGCTATGCTGGTACAATTTTACAAGGTCATCTCACTGTTGAAGTGAATGAACCCATGAAAATGAGAGGTTTGTAATGTTTTTGTAATGTAACTATTAATTATGGTAGTACCTGTTAATTCATTGAAATTGATATATAACTAAATTTTGCTCATGTTTTTTTTTAAGAAAATTGGATATTTAGCCAAAAATTGAGAAAATACAAATCTGTGAACTACTATAATATTTAAAAAACTTTATAACAGACACTTTTATGGCCTATAACCAAAAAGCTAAAATGCATATTATTGTTTATATGGAGTTATTCTATCACTGTGCCAAATTCCAAATGGTTATATTCAATATTCTAGAAGTCCTAGGCTATTGAAAATAGCTAATGTTCAATGCTCAAAATCCAAGAAGGCGGCATTGTCATGACAAGAGGATACAAAACAATTTTTTTTTCCCACACTTTTCCTCTAATTTGATCATGCTGAATTCAGATTTGAAGCTTCAAAAGTCCTATCTTCAACCATTCACAAAATCGCTCCCTACAGGAGAATGGGGATCTTGAAAATAGGGGATTGGGGTCAAATAATCAAATATCTAAACACTTTGACCTCCTCTGATATGAGAAAAATAAGGGGTTGGGGGCCAGAAACAAATGCTTTATACCTCCAAAAGCAACAAAACGGCATTACTAGGTGACTGTATACAATTTTTATGAAAATTCTATTGTCGTGTTCTCAAAATGTATGTTTGTTTCACTTCTTTCACCATGGCTTTTTATTTCTGAACCGATTTCAAATTTTGAATATCTATTCCCTATAATATGCATTCGGGTATCTGAGTTAGAAAATAGTTAAAAATAACCGTAGATCGAAGTCACCCATTGCAACTTCCGACTGATTTGCCCTGGGTGCAAGACATTTACTTTGTATATTACAGCTACACTTTGCCTTATGGTTAAAATAAGAGAGGAGATGCTTCCCTTAATTATTCTTCAATCATTTGAGATGCAATATAATGGAATCAGGCACTCATCCAACTGGGACTACTGGTGAAATCATAATTTTTTTTTTTTAATTCTGCAATGAGAAAATTTGTATTGCAAATTAGCATTTTTTAAAAACACAAATCCTTCTGTGTTCATTATGTAATATATTTCACAGGTGAATTTGCTAAAATATACTGAGTAGAAGTTCCAAAATTGTAGTGACTTGACCTAAATGAAGAGTATTAAGGATTAACAAAATTGATCAGTCATTTTCTTATTAAATTCATCTAAGTCACCCCAGTCATGTTCAATCGCCAATAGCTCGCCTTTTGCTGAGGGCAGAACAAAGATTTTTTTCACCAAGGAAAAGGGAAATTAGTAAACTTTAAATGTGATATTTATTTTATATGCTCAAAAATTGACCAACACCTGATTTTCTCATGTGATATTTCACTTTGTTGGTTGTAAGCAGCTTGAGAGTAGGTTATGTGAGCAGCTTGAGAGTAGGCTAAGACGTGGAGCCCTGATTGACATGCAGAGTATTTAAAAGTTCTATTGACAAATGTTATATTCCTTCTACAAGAAATATTTTGCTGTTTTGTTTCAACAGGTATACAGTTAACATTTGAAGGGAAGGCGTACGTCCACTGGACAGAACAGCGCTCAACCGGCACTGGCAAAGACTCACGCACTGAAACTGTTAGTTATTCTGCCTCTGAAAATTACTTCAACCAAGATGTTCTGCTCTATGGCATGTGTAAGTATATTTTGTTCATATAAGATACTGTGCATGATTTTGGCAGGTACGACAGTTTGATGTTTTACATCACAGGCATAGAATATTTTGAAAGAAATTTGTTCTTTAATTGAGTTTTATATGTTTATGATTGTGTTAAGATTAAATGGCATATCAGCATGATCATGGCTATATTGTGCCAAACACTGTAAGATACGTTGACACATCAAGAAGAGGGGAAAGGAGTGGGACAGGGGACAGGAGCAAGAAGAGAGAAGAGTTATCACCCCTAGATATCGAGGATGGCATGCCATGGGAGACATTCCATTGATGGTGGGCTTTCACATCTGCAGGTGGGAGCAAAGAACCTACTTTTATACTCTAGGCCTTCGAGGGCTTTAATTGAGTTGCTTGATCCTTCTCACTTTATTTTTTTTAACTCTTCCAGCATCAGAACAAACCTCTGGAGAGCAAGCATTTTCTCTCTGATATTGAGTGCTAGTATAGATGCATTCCCCATTTGTGTTTACTTCCATGCAAAAAAGGGGGTTGGAAGCGGAAGTCTGATGTCACATTTCCCTGTAGGTGGCAAGATTTAAATCTAGAGCTAGATCTAGACGATGTCAATTTTAGATCTATTTTCATCTCCTAACTAACGGGGATCCTGACATGATACTATTTGATATAATTTACTGATCTTTCATTCAGTAGAGCAATATGACCAGACTTACATACTTGACCCAAAAATTAAAGATACTGTTGTCAGCCAGATTAGGCCTACCTTAAGATGTTGTCTTGCGATCATCTAGATCTAGATATCTAGATGGTGGTCTTGCACATCAAATTTGCCACAAGGTCAGCAAACAAAACGGGTAGAATTAACTTGCTATTATCATTCCGTTGCACTGATGTTGTAAGGTGCTCAATATGTAGCCTTTGAAGTTGGATTCAAGCAGTTTTTCTCTTCAGCCATTGTCGTGCAATGAAAAAAAGGTGGGGGGCAGAAGTGGAAGTCTCACGTCATAATTCTCGAAAAAAGAGGGGCGGAGGAGGAAGTATAGACGTCATAATTAATGGATCTATATCTATGATAGTGTTAACTCATCATTAGGCCTGGCAATACAAGCTGAGTATCTCACAACTGAATCATATGCTACTGGAAAAATGAATTCGTATGCAAAGTAGAATGAGTATGTTCTTGACACACCTGAGGTTAAGTTTTGATGTGATAAGCAATGTATGCTAACTTGAAAAGTGTCAATAGAAAGTGCTGAAGTACACAGGTTTCTAAAATGTTTAAGAAATGAAGTTACCTATCTAAAGGCATCCTTGACAAGTAGTGGTTATGTTATTGTCTATTGTTACGAGATGGATAAAATTATACACAGTTTAACCAATGAATCCTTGACTGGATCACCTGACCTTTCTAGGGAAAAAGTAAAATTTGTGGAAAGCATTAGAGTAATAGAGATGTTTTGTTGAATTTATAAACTTTGAAATTGCAGTTGTGCTACTGCCTTTATCATCTTTTGTTCAGAAATTATGCAGCGAAATGATAATTTTGAGGTAGAAGAGGGTGGCAAGATTCACAAAACCATTTGAAATCTTGTCTGATGGGCCAAAGCAGATGGTCACAGACTTTGGCTGTCTAGTCACTTCAATGACTATTACATGTTGGATACAAATCTGTCATTTTCACACCAACGGGGTGATGGTTTGATTTTAAGCGTTGTCAGTCACGGCTGTGGATGAGATTAATAGGCACTTTTGGTGAGCTTGCAGGAAAGTCTATTGTTTGTAAATAGTTTGTTTTCATTTGTTTAAAGTGATTATAGTATGTGAAATTGTTGATTTTGAATTGATGAAAATAGTTATCATTGGTGTAATTGTGGGTTTGGCTTGCTGCATGGAGCATGGGAGATACAGAATATATACAGAATACCTCTAAAGTGGTAAAAGTTCGAGTGTTGAAATATTTCTCCATAAAAGAAAAAGCAAGGTTTTGACGTATCTACCTGTATAGTTTATGAAATGTATTTTACAAACTTATTTCTCACTAATTAGTCACTCTAAGATGGCACCATTGGGTTTTGTTTCATAGATCTTAGCCTATTTAGTGTGTACCACTGATCATGAGGCAAGATGGCCAAATTCATTTTCAATTCGTTTTAAAAAAAATGTTGATTACAATTTGATATACAGGGTCAAATCAAGGCAGCAGTACCACAGAGCTGGCTGCCGGGAGACACACCTTTCCATTTCAATTTCAACTGCCCCAAGGTCTCCCGTCCTCTTATGAAAGTGTCACTGGTCATGTGAGATATGTGGTGAAAAGTAAAATTGACAAGCCATGGAAATTTGACCACAAGACTAAAAAACCTTTCACCATTATAAGTGTATTGGATTTGAACTCAAACCCAGAATATGCAGTAAGTGAGAAATATTCTTGTAACTCTTAGTTTCTTTTTTTTTTTTGTCTTGCACTTGAATAGTAAGATTGCTTTCAACTTCTGTCGTCTTGTCATATCTTACAGTCCTCATGTGTTGTTCATTGTTGTATAAGAGCACACATTCAGTTGTCTCCCTCTGCAAATATCTATACGAATACAGAGAATCCTCGTTTCTAGGTTTTGTAGAAACTTGGTTCGACGACACTACAACCGATTCAAATGCTTGTATTGATAATCATTTCTTAGTCCGCTCCAACCGCACACCTGCCGCCGGTAAGATCAGAGGCGGAGGTGTGTGCCTCTACATCAACGAGCGATGGGCCCACCGACACGTCACCACAAGAGAGTCCCTGTGCACGCCCAACATCGAACTGCTTACTGTAAACATCAGACCATACTATCTTCCCAGAGAATTTACAAATGTTATTGTCAGTATAGTATATGTTCCACCAAAGGCTGACCAGAATGAAGTGACTGACATATTGATAAGTCGACTACACGACCAGGAGAGTCACTCACCAGATGCCATGAAGATCTTACTCTGTGATTTCAGCCATTGCCGAATGGACTCTGCCCTCCCCCATTACTACCAATAAGTGACCTGTGCCACCAGAGAAGACAACATCATCGATCTATGTTATGGCAACGTCAAGGACAGATATAAGTGTATGTCCCTGCCACCTCTGGGCAAGTCAGATCATAATAACATCATGCTCATTCCACGCTACCGCACGCTACTCAAGTCATCAAAACCCGTCTTGAAAACCATAAGACAGTGGACAGGCGAAAGTATGGAGCAACTACGAGGATGTCTTGACTGTACAGACTGGGGAGTATTTAAAGAAGGGTGCAGTGACATTGACGAACTCACCGATACTGTTAACAGCTATCTATGGCTTTGTGAGGATAATATTATAAAGACAAAAGTTGTTAAATGTTTCCCTAATAATAAACCCTGGATTACCAGCGATCTCTGTGAAATTGTCAAAGAAAAAAAGAAGGCATATAAAGAGAATGAAAAAGAAAAATTTCTGATGTTAAAACATACTTTGAAACAAAAAATTAAGGAATATAGAGACAATTACAAGACAAAAATTGAAGCATCCCTGGCAAGTAATGACATCAGGTAAACTTGGTTTGGCCTTAAGAAATTGACAGGATACGGCTCGGTTAAGAATACAGTTTATACAGAGAATGGATATCAATATGCTAATGAACTGAATACATTTTACACCAGATTTGACAACCATGACTTTTCAGTTGAATTAAGACGTATTAAAGAAAACCTGGGGAAACTCACTGAGACATCTAGTAACATTAAAGTAATAGAAGAGACCACTGTGTTGACACACTTGAAGAAGATAAAAGTAAATAAAGCATGCGGGATGGACAAACTATCGAGTAGACTACTATGAACGGTTGCTGAACAACTTGGACCAGTGTTTACTGATATTTTTAATTGGTCAGTGAGAACATATACCATACCAGCTATATGGAAAACTGTAGAAATAATACCTGTTCCAAAAAAAGGAAAAATTACTTCTTTGAATGATTTAAGGCCAGTAGCGCTATCATCAATCATATTTAAATGTTTCGAAAAAATAGTCCTTAAAAATTATATTTTACCTCAAATCAAGTCAGAGTTAGATCCCTACCAATTTGCATATAAAGATGAACAAAATGTTGAAGATGCCATGCTTGTATTTTTAGACCAACGTTTTGAAACATCTTGACAGAACAAAAACCTATGCCCGGGTACTCTTTGTTGATTTTTCATCGGCCTTCAACACGATCCAGCCACATCTCATGGTTGATAAGTTGATGTCATTTAATGTGGACTACCACAGTGTTTTGTGGGTTTTAGAATTTTTAACTAATCGACAGTATGTAAAGCTTCAGAATGCAGTATCAGATATCATAATTACCAACACTGGTGCACCTCAGGGCTGTTTTCTCTCCCCTGTATTATATGCCATATATATACTAATGATTATCAATGCCATCAAAATGATACTCTATTGCTAAAGTTTGCTTATGATTCCACAATCCAAGGATTGATATTAAATAACGAAATCAACTATTTTGATGAAGTCAGAAAGTTCATAGAGTTGTGCAAATCAAATTTTCTTTTAGTTAACGTCAGTAAAACAGTGGAGATGATTTTTTACTTTCGGAGAGGCACAAATGTCATCGAGCACCTATATATTGAAAACGAGAAAGTTGAACAAACCTCAACATATAAATATCTCGGAATCAACTTAGTTTGCAAACTAAAGTGGCACACTCAGGTCGAAAACATCTATAAAAAAGCAAATCGAAGACTTCACTTTTTAAGAAAACTCAAATCTCTGGAAGTGAACTCTGAAATTCTAAAGATGGTTTATTCATCAACAATTCAAAGTATCTTATCCTTTGGAATCACTTCTTGGGGTGGAAGCATCACAAACACAGACATAAAAAAGTTAAATAAAATAATTAAGCCAGTAAACTCATCAACATCAAACTACCATGTATAGACGATATATATAGGGATATGTGTCTTAAAAAAGCAAAAAGTATAATCTCAGATGTCAAACATCCACTATATCCTGAATATGTTCGATCAAACGTAAAATGCAGGAAGAGGCTTCTTTCAAAAAAAATTAGAACAGAAAGATACAAAAATTCGTATGTACCATCATCAGTAAGAATGTTACAGAATCTGAATGAATGAATGCAAATGTAACCAGTCGCTTTATGCGCATATTAGTATGTGATCATATTATGTAGGTATGAATATATGTTTACTTATATATAGGCATGTTGGTACGTAAGGAAGTGTGTGTATATATGTATGTATGTATGTATGTTTGTATGTATGTATGTATATATGTATGTATGTATGTATGCATGCATGCATGCATGCATGCATGTCTGTGTGTATGTATGCTTGTTTGTATGTATGCATGTCGGTGTGTGTGTGTGTGTGTGTGTGCGCGCGTGCGTGCATGCGTGCGTGCATATGGATCTGTAGTATGGAGGCATGTATGTATGCATATGGAAAGTGTTAATGTATCTTTGTGATGTGCATTTTTCATATATTTTTTGTTTCAATTGTTTTCTGCACTGGTAAAATGTATTTCTGTATGGACAAATAAACTATTCGTATTTGTATTCGTTATAATACTTTATCTTCTGACTTGTTCACCTGTGATATATTTTTTTAGTGCCATTTTGTTTCTGAATTCACCCTGAATTTGGTTCTTGACATAGACTATAAATTGAACAGGACCATATTGAAGTTTGTCTTTCTTATAATCATAAGTCAGAAAGAAGATGGCTGCTGTGGCCCTAAGATCTTGTCTAAGCTGACATGTTGTATTTTTTTTTATGGTCATAAGGAACTGACAGATGAATTTTTTTGCGATGGACATGATCAGAGCACACAGTTTGTTATACAAAGACATCCGAGTTCATACCACTAGTGTCTCTGCGAGGCATACCAGAACTCTATGAAACACAAAAATAATTTGGATTTGGATTTCATAATTTTTGTCTTTTTTGCAATACCAATGGAAAGAATCATATTTCATATCACTTACTGGATGCAGCTTTTAGTCTGAAGATAACAGAAAGGTAATCTTGAATTAAAGGAGTTAGATCATTTTGAACGTGAAATAGATTCAAGTTGTAAAGGAGTGCTTTAATTATTATTGATTTGTGCCTTCTTTTCATCTGTCTTTTATAGCAACGAGTTCAAGGCTCCAATCAGAAATATCTGTGCTGTCTGTGCTGCAAGTCGGGACCAATTCAAGCATCGTTTCATATTGATAGAAAAGGCTATGTGCCAGGAGAGGCAATCATTATGAATGCTGAAATCAGCAATAGTACTAGTCGGAGGATGGACAAATCTTATGTTGATCTGAGCATGGTATGTCTTCAGAATCTAAATTTATTTCTCTAGAAAGATTAGCCGAAAAAAATAATTTATTAGGGAATTTTTAACAGCTTGACATGGAATACTTCCTGAAGATTTGTTATTTTCCTTATGGACATAAATTATGTTGTGATAGTGTGTTCTATTTCCTGGGATGAAACAAAAACAAGGATAATATGAAGAGACTAAAATAAACAGGTCTAATGTTTTGTTGTTTTGAATGTATGGAGGGTGGGGAGGGAGGGGACTTCATTGGAAAAGCGGAAATTTTGTGTTACTTAAATTATAAAAAAAAACAGAAAGTAAAATTGGTAATGAATGAGTTAAATATTATGATCATCACCTTTTCTTTAGTGTCAAACAAATAACGAGGGTCCAGATCAGAAAAACATAATTTGGGTTGTATTCTTTTATACACAGAGCCCTTGTGGATCAAATAATTGACTGAGCTATGTTAAATCTCCTCACTGCAACCATGGAAGTCTGAAGTGGCTGATCAGGTCAATGACTCACTTCAGTCTTACTATGCACTGGGATCTTTTTCGAAACTGCACACATTGTTGTATCATGGTGGTTATATTTCCTTACCTTATGGCATAAACTGTCTTGTGTCTTAAACACAGATATAAGATATTCTTGCACTTGGTGTTTTTTGTCAATGCACTCTAAAACGGTTGAAATGAAATTTGCAGGGAATGGAAATCATTTCGTTCTGTCGCTATTTTGTTATATCCGACGCGACCGTTTCTAGCGTGCCCTTTAGTTGTAGGACCTGAAGCAATAAAACTTGCAATCTGATACTGATAATGATAGGCTGGGCGCTAGCGTAACACTTCACTGAGCACAGGTAGAGGAGAAACCCTGGTTTTTTTCAGTTACAGGAAAATCACACGTTTTAATTCTCTTTGATATCCGGCTTTTTAAAGACACTTACAGACACAAAAATTATCAGTTAAAGCCCAAATTCTGAAGTTTGCATAATGTAATTTTCATAATAAGATTGATATTTACAATTATACCAAGTAAAAGTAGAAAAATTAAAATTCTAATTAAATTATAAATTACTCTGTTTTGAGCATATTTCAGATAGAGCACCGCCCCTCCGGGGCACGCCGAAAGGGACCGAATCCTAGAACGAAATGAAACGATATTTCAGAAAATTCTGATACTGCAGTCTGATTACTAAATAATTTTTTTTGGAATATCCAAAGTTATACTGGCATTTCACAGGAACCTAGCCCACAGGAATTTTTCAGAATAAAGGTGTCCACTTTCTCTAGTTTATGGGTCCAACACCATAAAACATCAGACATAACAAAGGTTTAAAGCCATTTACTAGTTTTTCATGAATGGGTAGATCCATGACAACAGGAGTAAGTATTATATTATGCAAGAAAATTCGGGAACATCATACATAACAAATATTTATGGTCAATTTGTAAATTTTTAGAGTTAGTAGATCCATGACAAGAGGGGTTAATAAATGTACTATGCAAGAAAATCCGTGACAGACACTTCTATAGTTAAAAACTCCAAGATATCACACATATCAAGAGTTTTCAGGAAATTGTACATTGCGACA
>JBCEWB010894706.1:0-15713 GCA_039654565.1 Peronia peronii
CCCCCCCCCCCCCCCCCCCCCCCCCACCTCCTGAAACATCGATTTTTACTAAAAAAAAAAAAATGTGATTTTGGGTTTTTGTTTTCTCTTAAAAGCCCCGCCTTTTCTGCGTATAAAATGGTATCGAAATGTGGATATGTCCATTCTAACGTGTTTGACCAATGATCTTTCAACGGTAGACCTAGCCTACTGTCAACCAGAATTTGGCTCCATCTGGCTGCTACATGCAATCGTAGATCATCGCAATGTGATTATATATAGGCAAAAAGTGCATACGACATTTGATTGTGACCTCTTCTAGCAATATCATGAACCCCAGTGCCAGGGATGGACATTGGATGACCACTATGAGGCGAAAAAAAAAACTGCTGATCGTGCAGATTATCAGTACAAGCATTCTAAAATGAATTTCCACGTCCTATAGATAGTGAAATTTTCCTTTCTTTCTGCTCCTCCAGAGCTCAGTTGTAGACTATGCCATAGTAAAGGTCAAGGCACTCTTGGTTTGGACAGAAAAAGGTATGTGGGGCACATATAGGCCCTCAAGAACCCGGTATTTACTCTATGGGAGCCCTTATAATGATGGGGGTAGGGAGCACAATTCGAGAAAAGATACGCCAGAAAGCCGAAAAACAGCAACAAGAGACACAGAAGTCATGGAGAGTGGACTAGTATGTAAAAAAAAGTGCTGTTTCGAGGCTGAAAGCCGAACAAAAAAATTCTCCATGTCCATTTTTCATTGAAAAAACAACAACAACAACAACTTCAAACGCGTTTTTCTCAAAACCCAGTGTTTTGACAGTATTTTGCTATCTACTTTTTTGTTTCGAAACTGATTGTAATCAAATTTGGTATACATCATTTTCATAACAAGACCAAAAAACGTACACATGTGCGGCCCATTCGGTTGGTAAATTTTAGAGAAAAATGGGTTTTTAGTATGAAAAAACGGCGGAATTTGATTTTTTGTTACATGGCATTTTCAAAAATTTCTAGAAAATTTTCTATTATAAAGGAAGGGCTGAAAATACGGAACTTTTTAGATATTATGTCAAACAATAGTTTTACCGAGTTCTATCAATTTCTGTTGAAATTTGGCGGAGGAGATATATTTTAAAATCAGTCACTTTAGAGACGCAAAAATCCAATATGGTGGCGTTGCCATGGCAACCGTATGAAAAAATCGATTTTTTTTTTTTTACTGTTTTCCTTTAATTTGAACATGCCGAATTCGATGGAAAAGGATAAAATAGTCTATCTTTAATAATTAAAAAAAATCACCTCCAGGACGCCCCCCTCCCCCTCTTTTTTTAAAGCGGATAAAAGTAAATAAAACATGCGGACCTGACAGTGAGACTTCCGGGTAGATTGTTAAGAACGGCTGCAGGACAACTTACATCAGTGTTTACCTATGTTTTTAACTTGCCACTGAGAACGCAAAAAGGAAAGAAAGAAAGAAAGAATTACTTGTTTGAATGATTCAAGGCCAGTGACACCAACTACATCTAAGTGCTCTGACAAAATAGTCCTCAAAAATTATATTTTACCCCACATCAAATCTGAGCTATTTCCTGATCGGTTTGCATATAAAGAAGAATGGAATACTGCAGATGTCCTGCTTGTATTTTTAGAAAAAAACATTTTGGAACGTCTTGACAGGACAAAAACCTATACTAGGGTACTCTTTGTTGATGTTCTCATCAGCTTTCAACACGATCCTGCCACATCTTATGGTTGAAAAGTTGGTGTAATTAAATGTGAACAACCATGTTGTTTTGTGGGGTTTTAGAATTTTCAACAAATCGACAGCAGTATGTAAAATAAAGCTTTGGAGTGCAATATCAATAAGTTTATCATTTTTAATCGTCTTTAATATTTGCTCGCAGATAGTGCTCAAAAGCATCTAATAAATCACTAGACTGTGAAATATCGCGTCCTCTTTCTTTTTCTTGAAAACTTCCAAGAGAGCTGTGTTGAGTTGTAAATATTTGTTGTGCGCATCATCATCTGAATGTAGGTTTTTAATGAATGCTACCAGTTCCTTAGGGAACTCAAAATCATCTCTCATGATGACACTCTGCTTATCTGGCATCAGTCTCTGACTGACGATGATCTTTTGTAAATGGGAATGGATCCAA
Organism: Peronia peronii; assembly: GCA_039654565.1. Lineage (NCBI taxonomy): Eukaryota > Metazoa > Mollusca > Gastropoda > Systellommatophora > Onchidiidae > Peronia > Peronia peronii. The sequence continues at coordinate 2,139 of JBCEWB010894706.1, forward strand.
CATGCAAAGTTCTTGTCAATTTAATTTTCACAAGATGCATTTTCAATAGCTGCATAAAATTTATATTTGTATAATGCTAGAAAGTCAAACAAACCCAAAACAACAATAACAGCAATAATAATAATAACAACAACAACAACAACAACAACGACAATAACAGCAGCAGCAACAGCAGCAACAGCAGCAACAACAACAACAGCAACAACAAAAGTGGATTATGAAGATTTTCTATCAGATCCTCTGGGTATCTATTGATTAGTTAGACATTTTCTGTATGAATCAATGTTGATATGCTTCATGAGCTTTCTGGCATATCTGTCTCGGTGAGATGGGATGACAGATGGGTCAGTATGACTGAATATAAATGACAGCAGCAAAATTTTAACATTCTTTCATTTTGTTTCTTTTTGTACCAGTTGTCATCGGTTTCCTGTCAATTAAAGCACAGCCAGATGGAATAAACTGTAACGTCAGTCAAAAGTCACTCTCTCTTCGGAATGTTGCAGTGTTATCGAAAAGACTGAGACATAATTGATGAAAAAGCTCGTCATTATTCAACTGAAATTCTTCAATTCATTGTTCATACATGGTGTGGTAATCTCGGCAATGGTAAATCATTGCCCGACATATCCATGCCATTGAAAATGATGGCGCTTTCATTTCGGGTTTTCAGAAGGCGACGATTGACAAACGCTTTTTTAACACTTTGTTTGTTATCCATCATTGACATCAAGGTGTCTAGCCAGTAGAGTTGTCTAACATACAAAAAACCGCCTGGTTTTCCATCTGTTCATGACTAAGATGAGATTTTAGTTCAAATGACTCATCCTTACTTGTCAGACATGTTATAAACAACATCGGTCATATAACACTACAATATTTTGCATGAAACAATATATCACAGATCATAAGAGGGGTTGCAAGTATGAGATTAGGAACAAAACATGGCATTATGCAAGCTCACTTATTTTTTCTTTAATCGGAACATTGATGAACCCACACAGTTAAACTTTCGAGCCGCACATAATCCCTCAACAAAAGCAAAACCGAAAGTACGTTGGCCAAGATCTGTCTTTGTGCTTTACTAGATATCTAGTTTATTTATCGACTAAAGATTTCCTGTTAAAGACATACCATGAGTGGTCTACGAACTTTTACGCTGAGTAAACAAAAATGGTGCCACAAAGATGTACAAGAAATGATCAAGTTATATTAGCAGAAGGGACATGATCACCGGAAACAGCTATTCATCGGATAATCCCGATAACAAATTCCCATAAGTCTCATACCGCTGTCAACGTGGCATGTCTGCGCATGTACGGAAGTAACATTCAGCTTCCCGTACGTGGCATAGAGGCCGTGGAGTTTATACCGAAGAAGCTGTTGTCGTTGTCAAAAATGAGGATCACTGAATGATTAAAAGTTGGTAAGGCTTGTGATTATTGATACAATGATGCAGTTTCGTGATCAACATCAGGTGTGCTGCTAAAATATAGATTATTCCCATTAACAGGTAACTGGCAGCTGAAGATGACGAAAAACAACTGTGGTGATGTTATGTTGTTGACTTTTGGCCTGTTGATTTCTTAGGGTCTGGAGAAGATTTTTTTTTTTCATCTAGACTTTTAGGAGAGTCTGTGTTAAATCCAGATCGAGGAAAGAAACGAAATAACAGAGATAGATCTAGTACTTATCCATATCATGGATATCAAATTCATTTTGGATAATTTGATCAACTTTTAACTGTCCATGTCGTGGATAAGAAATATCTAGATCTAGATAAATCTACTACTAAATAATCGGGTTAGTGCCCAGATACAGAGGCTAGATTTGATTAAGAACCTTTTTCCAGTTTCCTAACAGATGAATAGTTCTTTAAAATCTTTTTATTGAAAAGTTTAAAATGATGCCCAGTAGACAATAGAAAATCAAGACTGAAAAAAGATTTCTTTCCATGAGGATGTGTAAAAAAAACTCTTGGAGTTAAATACAAAGAGGGCCCAACATCCTGGACAAAAAACCATTATTTTGTCTCTGATCATCATCATGGTAGGGATTTGATTACAGAAAGCTAGACCATCATAAAGTTAATAAAGTTGTCAGGCATCCTCTCAGAATTAATCATATACGATGACTCAGAATAGTGTCAGACCTATAAATTAAAAACTGCACTTATATAAAAAGTGTAATGTGGAATAGCATTAACTGCAGCCTCCATGGCACCACAGCTGTCAGCTACTAACAGTGGTCATTGATGGTTAAACACCATGTTGTTTATTTCTTGAAATGCAATGATATTTTTTGCACTGACTTACATGTGATTGATGTTGTATATTTAATTAATGCACAATATAAAATTCTGTCTTGAGCTAGCAATACAGAATATGTATGAGCTCTCATCTCAATGGCACTGTTGCTTGTATTCTCATCTTAAGCCACTCGTGACGGATCCGCCAACATTTGGCGGGCTGGTCGCTTATTTGCATGGACGGATCCGCCACCCCTTGGCGGATCGTCTTAGGTTTTTGTTTTCTCTGTTCCTAACCCCCGCCGAGAGCTGGTGGAACCGCTGCTGGCGGCAGTATAGCCATTTGTCTTATTTCGTGGAAAGTTTCACGGAGATCCAAGTTATAATTTTTGAGTTATGGCTGATACGGGGAAGTCACACTGAGTGATCCAGGCAGTGCATTGAGAAACGAAAGCACAGTGCTGTGCGATGGCTTCTGAAAAAAGGAAGGCCCAGATTTGTTGATTGAAAAAAAAAACAAGAAAACAAAAAGCAACAAGAAGTGTTTCAATTTTTATTTCATACCAACCATGAGTCCGAAAATTTTCCAAAAAGTCAAAACATGGGTAATCTTTATTAAATCAGAAAAAAAGTTTTCAAGACACAGTATTTCTGTTTATTTTATTGCATTGTGCTTTGTTTGAAGTTTATTGTGTCAAAAGAACAAGGCAATTGAACATTTTTCTGAGCTGCTTGGTGATTTTTTAAAAACAACCTGAAAACACCAGTCTCCAGTGTATGTAAAATTTCTGAAGGTCCAATCTCAGTGAGTTAAGCACTTGAGAATCGGTATTCAGAAATTTGCTGGCCATTTTCAGCATAATGTGTGTTTCATGTGAAAATGGACATATTTCCACCATATTATTACATGTAATGCGCTTTCATCTTTGTTTCTTGGACAAGCAGTTGAATCTTGTATTGATGCTTTCCACTCCAATTTCAAGCAATTTTGAAATTAAAATAGCGGAAAAAACTAAAATGACATGAAGTTCGACACAAAACAGTTTTACTTGGTAAATATAAAGTGTGATAAAGCCATCACCAGGGAACAATGTTATCATTTTGTAAGTCACCAAGTACATCGGCTTTGTTTAAATTATAATGTTATCTTTGAACATTTCACAGTTAAAGAAAGATTTTACTTCTGAAAATGAGTGGACAGTTTCCTTATCCAGGAGGGCCTCCGCCACCAAGCTCAAATGCTGGCCCCTACAACCAAGCCATATATAATGGTGCAGGATCACAAGGTATTAATCACGATGTTGAGAATAATGCAAAATTTATGGTATGGTTTCAGTGAGATTCTGTGTCATTTCACAGATTTGCTACAAGAATAAAGCTTCACAACATGCAAAGTGCTGTAGTCAAATAGTAACAAATCATGACATTACACAGTTGTTAGTGATTGTTTCTTGTCAGATTATTTATTCACCTATTATAATTTCTCTAGCAGTTTGAAAAGGACATAAATGATCTGATTAAGTTTGTGCTCTTTGCAGGATGCTGTCAAGGATTAGTCAGTTAACCTGAAGTGTCACACTAGAAGAATTCTGTTACTTTATATAGAATGTTTTTGTAGGATGAAAAGGATATTAGATTTATAAATAATATAATTTTATTTCATCGGAGCTGGTTTTCTTCAAGCCAAGCGTAACAAGGAAAAATTCTCTCATTTATTGTTTTTCTTTTAAATTTTGCCTTGGTCAACAACTTTTGGTTCAACATAATCTCTGTCTGTTAGACTTGCGAAATATTATTACTGATGTCTTTTAATCTCATTTTGTTATGGAGTTTTATTTACTTTAAACGGGCCCACATTTTAAATAAAGGAACACTTTTTGGAAATTGAAATTTGTGTTGAGTAGTTGCTTAGTATGTAAATGATTTTTTAATACTGAAGAATTCTGTTATGATATATTTCAGGTCCTCAAACTTATGGCCAGCCTATGCTATCTGCAGGTAAAGGTGCTGCTGTTCAGAATGGTCCACCTTTTGGTGCCCCTGCAAGACCACAGTTCCCCCCACAAGGGTAAGCTCCAACGAGCTTGTCCTTTTGTTTTGTATAGTTTTTATTTCCGCTTATGGTCTTTGATTTCATTAGATAAATGGACACAAACAGAACATACATTGCAAAGGTTTTGTGTAAGACTTTTTTTTAAAAGTAGAAATAGGCCCAGTATAATTTTTAGTATACATCTATAAATCATCATCACAATGTTCAAACATTAGGAAAGTTGATATAAAACATCTTGTGCTGGTATATTTTGCTTTTACTCAACATGTCTAATTCAGTTCGTGATTGATGATATTGTAAAGCAGCATATTAATATATTGAATTTGATTGCTTGTTTTATGTCCATGAAATTGCTATAACTGAACAGTGTGTGTGATACCTATGCATTATTATCAGCTTGATATGTTTTGCTTGTCACAGTGGCTCCATGGGACCACCTGCATCTTCTGCAGGAGGCTTTGGGCCTCCCGGAGGAGGACCACCATATACTGGAGCTCCACCAACATCACAGGTGGGCCAGTTTGTCTTGTATATTTTCTCTCTCTATGATGGTATCTGAATTATTTGTCTTGAACATATATGTGGTATTAAAATTCCACTTAATAGTTTGAATTGAGTAAAATTTTAAAGTTTTTGATGAAAGCTTATGGATTCATGGAAATGATTTGTGCCATGTACTATTCTGTTGAGGAATTTGGTAGTAAAATTATGATCTCAAACATGGTATTGTATATGACTGATTAATTATTGAGAATTATACAAAATTGTAGAATTCAATGCAATGGAAATCATTGAGGCAACATGCTGCATTTGTGTCACATGTTTGTGGGGAAAATATATACAGTCGAATCTGCCAGGACCAACCTAATGGGTTCGATTAAAGAAAGTTCGTCTTCCAGTTTCTAAAGGTGGGGAGGGGGGGGGGGGGCAATTCTCGAATGACTAGTGAGGCACTCTTTTCTTTTCTCCCAGGATTATTTCCCTTTATAGAGAAATCCCGCTATGACTCCTGAACTTCGTGTTTATCTTAAATTCAAGCCCTCTCGTATGATTCGATTGCTAGCCCCAATAAAGGGCTGTGTTGAAAGCAAAAGTAATGTAAAGAAAAGTTAGAGCCGTGAAAACAACTATTGATGAATAGGTTTTAGCCCCGAAAAGGACTGTTAATGCTTTAGTCCTAAAAAGGGCAGTTGAGTAAGCTTTACCCCTGAAATAGTTTTAAATCTGAAAACAGTTATAGGAAGCCATGACATAGACCGTGAGGATATAAGTGAGTCGACTGCAAAAAAAAAAAAAAAGAACCTAGCACGATGTCGAATCTGGCCTATCCCGTCCCGGTATGAGAACTAACATCATAACACCCGCGCAGCGCTCTATTATAGCCTAACCTACACATTTCGTAATACATGTAGATCTAACTTGTATACTAGTACATTTACGCATATACCTGTACCATAGGTTCTACTAGGATGGTTGATTATCGATTGATTGTCGGCAGCGCTGGCCCTGATACACTGTATATCCCCCCCGTGAACACATGGCCTACTTATGCTGCGCGTGAGGCACAATACATTATCTAACCCCTCTCGCCCCATCTGCGGCGCTGTCTCCTTTGTTTTCAAACCGGCGGCATCCGCGTTGGTGGAAACCACGTGGAGATGACAATAGCCGGTTTTTTTCCTTTGTGGCGGTGCTGACCAGTTCGATTTAAAGGAAAACACGGCGATGGCTTCGATTTATGCAAGAGGCATTTAATAGGCACAAAGAGGAAAAAAAATCTATTGTTTCATGTTTATTCGATTTATCAGAAATTTGTTTTAATCAGAGTTCGGTTTGTGTGGACTCAACTGTATTTGGATTTGGTTAAAAGGATTTTAAGAAGGTGTGGAAAAGGATTCTGAAAGTGGTTCACACAACATTATTAATGTAATTTCATATTTGATGAATAGAAAGAGAATTCTCTTCCATGGCAAAAAAAAACCTGAATTCTTGTGAAACATGGTGATCTTAATCAGTATTTATATTTTCAGTTCGGCAACATGAGCATAAATGACCCCAGCAAAGCAGGAATACGATCTGGAATGCCACCAGGACCTGGAGCGGGACCGCCTCGACCTGGTGGTCCTCCATTCGGCAGTCAACCTAATGGGCCTCCGGCAAGAGGGCCAGTACCCCCAGGAGGAATGGGCCCGCCACGTCCTCCCACAAGCATAGGTCCTGGCCAGCATATGGGACAGCCTCCAACAAGTATGGGCTATCCACCTAGCAGCATGGGTCCAACTCCTCCTTCTAACATACCTGGTAGCATGCCACCTTCATCTATGGGTGGGCCTCCTCCTCCAGGATCCATGGGAGGTCCCAGACCCCCATCCTCGGTTGGTCCACCTCCTACTTCAATGGGAGGCATGCCACCTTCTTCCATGGGAGGCGTGCCGCCTTCTTCTATGGGAGGCATCCCACCATCTTCAATGGGGGGTATGCCACCTTCTTCAATGGGAGGCATGCCACCTTCTTCAATGGGAGGCATGCTGCCTTCATCTATGGGAGGGATGCCGCCTTCATCAATGGGTGGGATGCCCCCATCCTCTATGGGAGGCCCACCTCCGTCCTCCATGGCTGGACCTCCTCCCATGGGACACCAGCAATACCCACCAGCCCCAGGACAGCAGCCAGGGGGAGGTTTTCAAGGACAGATGCCCCCACCCCCACCCACTTCACAACAGCAGCAACCAGGACAATTTCCCCCTCCCCTTTCAGGCTCACAGTATAACATGCCATCCCAGGGGGGCATGATGCCCCCTCCGACACAGGCAATGCATCCGCCACAGCCGGGGGGAGCCCCTTTACCTCCAGGGCCAGGACAAATGCCTCCCCCACCAGGCCCTGGTGGTCAATTTCCTGGTTCAGCCCCCTATGGCCAGCAGCCTGCGGGCTTTCCTGGTCATCAGCCACCAGCTATGCAGCCGCCCCAGCAGCAAAAGCGCCTGGACCCAGATCAAATGCCTAGTCCTGTAAGTTACCTCACCATTCTTGTCGTGAAGAAATTCAAATGCTTAAGTCAAATTTATATTAAATACACATTTCATAATTCTCAGTTGATTGTTATTTGGCTAAAATATTTTTTTAAAAAAAATTGTGACTTGAAAAAGTGGGTTCCCTGAAGAAACAGTTTAAAAGTCGAATTTGTATGTGCATAATGAAGGCAATAAAGGGCCTTGTGTGAGATCTTTTTTTTTTTGGACCTGTAAAGTTACACAAATTACACAATTATGAAGCTGACTATTTTTGTTCATTCATTTGTTTGGGATTTGTGTTTAGATGCAAATGAAAGGAGACCACTGAACAGCTATGACCAGCAATGAACAAGGAACCAGTGTTTTTATTTTGCTAAAATTTAGTAGATTGGTTAATAAGTAATCTAGCAGGACAGATTGTGATCTGAATAAGATAACAATTGTTTATTTTATGTATAGCTTGTGTTTTCAGGTAAGGGAATCTTGATGTCAGGCTGTGTTATTTGTCCTTTCTTTAATGTGTGTGTTTATGTGTTTCTTTTTGAACATCCAGATCTTGAATATGGATTGTATTCAAAAGTGTAACTTTTTTAGTCTTCTATGTGCTGTTTCGTCATTAAACATAGTAAATTGTCCCTTTCAATTCATGTCTGTTTGTCACAACTGTAACTGTTTGTTCCATCAGATACAAGTAATAGAAGATGATAGACGAAATAGGTCGGGAGTGTACCAGACAAACACCAAGGGCAGTGTTCCCCCACTTGTGACCACAAATTTCATGACTCAAGATCAAGGTAAAGTGACATTCCTTTTCCTAATGATCTGTTGCACTCGTACGTAGATTTAATTATGAATAGAATAATTTGTGTAACTTAGGAGGTGAATTAGTAGTTTTTACAAAATTAGTATTGTTAAAATTAAGCTCGGGAAAGAAGCCTGGTGGAGCCTTTGACATCTGCGGTATTGGAATTGAAATTTTGAAAATATTTCTGGTGTTAAATTATTCGTATTTTTAACCTGAATGCTAAAAGATGTCATCTCTTTCTCATCTTAAATCTCTACAGACCCCAGTTTGCTTCAGATTTTTCTTTTATTTCCTCAGGGAATGCCAATCCGCGATTTATTCGTTCAACGATGTACAATATACCCTGTACTGCAGATATGTTGAAGTCCTCCCATATACCATTTTCTATGGCTGTTACACCATTTGCTGAATTGTCTTCTCAAGAGGTCAGTTGATTTTTAAATCAACACTTGATCAGAGCCTTACAATGCTAAGGATTAGTTATAAATCTCTTTTGTATTTGCTCACATGATATCAGTTGATTATGTTTAGAAATAAGTATTCATATTCCTACAGTAGAATATCGCAAGTAATAATTCTAACAAATAATCTTATTTTTGTCGCACATTTTTAATGTAAAACAACTTTATGTGTTCAAAACATTAAAATGCAAAACTGAGTTTACACAAGAAACAAAACCACTGGGCAGGATTTTGCTAATTATGCACATATGGAGCAAAAAAGCAAAACAGTTAGTATTACAAAGTGGCAGAGTCACATCAGATTAGAAGATCTAGATTGAAAATAGGAGCATCTTCAGCTGAAACTCAAAGATGGCCATGGACAGACAATATTAATTAAGAAGTTTTAAGGTAGACGTCATATCGCACCTGTTTATCCCAGGAAAGGAGAATGAAAGCTGTATAAAGCAAAAAAAAAAATAGTCCAGTGATAAATGTTACTTCAGACTGTAATAATAAGTTGACAGCTATTCTTCATCACTTAATTAGTTATTCCTCTTTGTTTCCTGTGGAGTGTAAGGCCTCAGCATTAGTTCCCCATTTTTGTCAGTGACTGGCTATCTTAATAGCCTCCTGTGTCAGATTGGTGGTCCTGAATTCTGCTGGGAGGTTCTACCTCCAAGTCTGTTTAGGGTGCCCTTGTCTTCTCTTCCTTCACTTGTTCTACACAAGAGCCTGTCAAGTGACATTTGTCCGCTCTTTCCTCATTGTGCACCCTTATGCCATCTAGATCTATACTTTCAAACTGTTGTTCATGGCTGGAAATTTCTCTTCATTATATAGTCATAATATATATTTAATACTTGATCTGATCGTTTCAGCAACCCCCACCTATTGTTGACCTAGGAGAGCTGGGACCTGTCAGATGCAAGCGTTGTAAGGCATACATGAATCCCTTCATGCAGTTTATTGATGGCGGCAGGAGATTTCAGTGTGTATTTTGCGGTGCTGCCACAGATGGTGAGTGAATTCTTGTTTTGTTTTCATATTGCTGCAGAATGCATATTGAGGGCTCTGCATAATGGGTTCATATTCAATAGACAAGTGAAATAAATAATAAAAGTAACATTAACCCACTGAGTGTTACATACAGAGTGTCTTGATGGGTGCCTTGGCATTGATTTGGGTACTTCATAAAATGATAGATTTGAGATAGTAATATTGTTACAAGATCCCTAAACCTATACATTTTCTGAAAGGGGAATGGATGAGGAATATCATGATGCAACTTTTTGGGGGGGAAAAAACTGCATGACGTGACCTTGACCTTTACCTCTGAGTGCATGTTCTATATAAAGTAAAAATATTCACTTTCAAGTGCATTCAGTTCCTATATTTATCAATATAACTTGTTCAAAGTGGCCAAATTGGTTAGATATTTCATTTACCTTTCAGAAAATGTATTGGTTGTAGGGGTTTCTATTACAGGTATGCCTTCAGGAGTCATTTTTAGTAAAAAAAATCATGCTTCGCTGAAATGAACAAAACTAGACAGGAAAATGAAAACAAACAAAGCACACAGAAAACGTTCAAACAGACAAACCAACAGTAATCATTCAGAATTCTGATATATAATGAACATATATAGGCTTACATCACTTTATTCCCGACCCCTGCGCTTCTCCTGAAGGCCCTGATCCGTTATGTGCTGGAAATTGGGCTCGCAGCCCTCATGGCATTCGACCTTGCAGGCAGGACACCACCGTCTAGATCTCTTCCTGCCTGTGCTCTTTTTTTTTGTCAGCGACCCGGGCACTACAAATGAAACAGTCCATTTCTTTCTTTCCTTCAGGCCGCACAAGTCCGTGAACCACAGGAGCTGGAAGTGGAGTTGGTGGGCGAGGATTTGCTGCCTCGGTCTCACTGCAGAGTGACTCCACGATATGGATAATAAATTTGTCTCTTGTCATAGGATGTTCAGTGTCCATGGAATAGAGAAGATAGGAGTTCAGGATGGCTATATCAATTAGATTATGAAACACCTTTTTCCAGTAACGACAAGTTGATCGTTCCGCAGTGTAATGACATATCTTCGTGTCGCTAATGTCCACCCCACCCATGTATGAGTTGTAGTCGTAGATGGCAGGTGGCTTGCTTTTTTCCTTTCCCTTGATGACCCTCGTCTCAAGACCAGCTTCAGAGGGTCCACTGGAGAGCACACATACAGGCTTAGTCTGTGACTTCTTCTCTCGATACGCTAGACAGAGCATCGTACCATTCTTCTTTCTGAAGAATCGGGCCTGACCAGCGTCCAATTTGTGTCCAATGGTTTTCGGCAACCCCTTGGAGTTAGCTCTCACAGTGCCAGTCAGAAGTGTTTTGTTCTCATAAAGAAAATCTCCTAATCTAGCTGTAAAAAAGATGATACCCTTTGTTGAGCAGGTTGCATGCAGTCATCAGTCTCTCGACAACGGCAAAAGCCTGCCCCTCCTCATGTCTCACATCGAAGTCTTTGCCGCTGTTGAGTTCCACGTGGAGGACAAGTACCCATTGACATTGCAAAGCTCAAATTTTTTTATACCGAAACGAGCATGTCTCTTCTTAGGCATACAGTGAATGAACACCACACGATTTCGCATTCCAATCATACTTTCATCTATGCTTATATTCCGTGAAGTGAGTTGTGAAACTTGGACAGTCGGTTGATGTGGTCAAGTAGCATGCGAACTTTACACTATGGATCAAAACCTGCCTCACCTCTCTGTCTTTCTGTCTCTGTATCATTCAGGTGTAACATCCTTGAAATCAACATGAACTGGTCAAAACTCATAACAGAGTTGTAGAAAGGCGTAGCCTGTGACGGACGAATGGTCCAGTAATCTTTTAGGCTCTTCTTTTTTGTGAGACCCATGTTTATTGTCAGACCAGTGTATTTCTTCAGGTGCATGACTTACACCTTCTTCTGGCCATCTATTATATCTTGACTTGGGGTACTTCCTCATCCACTGTTCAGTGCTGTCTGAGTGTAGAAACTGATCGGAGTAGCGGTTTGTTTCTCTGCGCAAGGCCCTCCAGAACTGCTCATTGAGGAACAGAAAGAAATACTGCTCAGGAGTTATACAATCATATGGAATATTTAGAGTTGATGTGGGTCTCCTAACAGTAAAGTTCATGCCAACTGGGTCTCTAAAATCTGACTCAGTTGTGACTGGAATCCACCCATTGTCCATTTGGTTAGTTCTAGTTTCTGTGGCAGCATTTCCATCTCCCCTACCACCCACTGGACCTAGATCTAGATCTTGATCAACATTGTCATCCGAGTCACTACTGGCACTGCTACTTGAATCTGAGCTAACATCACCGTGAGGAATCTGAAAATCGTTGTCAGAATCACTCTGATCCTCATCTAATAAGACAGAAAACAGGTTTCTATTTGCTGTGTTGCTTCTCTTAGGCCTCATATCCGATGTCCCAGGCTGTGGATCACTCATTTTTACCTCAGATTTTTGCCGATGAAAAAGTGTTGGTTGTGCACTCAAAAACAGCTACAGTCGTTTATTGTGAGCTTTCACCCGGAAGTCGATTTATTACTAAAGGGAAGTGACTATTTGTCCTGCCAAATTTTTCGTGCCCTGAAGTTTTTTGGCTACATATACGACCGGCCGATTTTTTTTGGCCGTAACACCACAGAAACGGGCTGTTCAGCCGAAATTATCGGCCGACAACACTACGTGGGTTAATGAGCTGAAATATTATACATCTTGTTATTCTCTGTTGTTAAGAATATGTGTACAGGATTCATACGGTCCTTGAAAGTCCTTGAATTTTGAGAAAAGAATTCAAGGCCTTGAAAAGTTCTTGAATTTGGAAATTGTTGCCAAAGTCCTTGAAAAGTCCTTAAATTTTTGCACGGATGGTCAATTTCATTCAGCGACCGATTATTAGAACAGGACTTTTTTTTCTTCACTTTTCCGTCTACCGAACGTGCCCGATAACTGTTCCATATTTTACATTTGCCGTAAGTTCATTTCCTACCACGTGCCCGGATGTTAATGATTTTCTTTGTTTCATTCATTGCGGATCTAGCCTAGTCTAGGCTTGTAGGTCCGGTGCGATTCGACGACGTCGGTTGTAGATCTAGTCGTAATTGTGATGGATATCGGGGAGGGGGGGATTAGATCAAATTATTAGTCAGGAAATTTCAGACTTTGGACTTCAGCGGAAAAAAAAAAGAACTTTTTGATTCAGAAGCGTCTTGCTGGCTGCCGACATTTCGATACATTTGGGGAACGAAGAAAGCGAAAACGAAAGTATGAATGCCTTGTGCCAAAAGTTGTGCGCATGTCTGGAATGAAGATACGAATGAGCAACGGCAACCTCGATTTGTGTTGGGATCTCGAATCGCGTTTATATAGGCCTACTCAAAGATCTAGACTCAACATTGAGTTCAGCGGTCGTTTGCCATTTGTGTTTGTAAAAGGTCATCACTTGACAATCCCGTCATGAGTAGATATACGATCAGAAAGAGAACATGATCTAGATCTAAGTCAACAGGCCTACTGAGATCTCGTCAAGATCTTCGGCTCAGCATTCCGCAGAGATCTACTGGGATGGAGATCTAGATTCTTGATCTAGCTCTATTGTAATAAAGGAGATAAATAGGTCTGTAGATGGAGTAAATCTACAAGTAAGAGCTCTCTTTGTATGTTTAGAAATAATAAGGTCGTGGCATCATCCGGTCAACTTGTAATGTTCTTGCGTAGACCCAGTAGTATTACGCGACCTTTTTGCTGGGTACCTGTAGTTCTAGATCTAGAGCCTAGATTTACATAGACCTATATAAAAGAAAAAAGAAAGAAAAGAAAAAAAAGTAGTTTTTGTTGCAGGTGAACAAGTAACAAATTGATTTAGATCTAAGTTCAGTTGCAGTGAGTTTGTGTGAGATTTAATGAATTGTAAAGTGTGAAAGCCAGCTGCATTTTTAATGATTTTTACTAAAACCTCTCTCTACATGT
>JBCEWB010894817.1:0-15712 GCA_039654565.1 Peronia peronii
TAGATAGATAGATAGATAGATAGATAGATAGATAGATAGATAGATAGATAGATAGATAGATAGATAGATAGATTGCTTTGAGGGAAAAGAAACAGCAACAACAACAGATGTTTCTGGTGCAAAGTATCTTCGGAAATACAAAAAAAAAAAAAACAAACAAACAAAGCAAAAAACAAACAAACAAACAAAAAATATGTATATAGACTATATATAACATAAAAAAAACAGTTTACTTCCTACAAGCGGCTTGAAATGCTGATCGTTATACAAATCTGTCAATGTCTGAGCAAACCATAAAAAGCTATATGTATTATCTTCAAGTGTCCTCTGTATGTTTGCTTTTTGCGTTTTGCGCACCTCTTTCCTTTCGAACATATTTAATTTCACATTGGCGATCGATTTAAAAATGAAAGAAAAAAGCCCGTCACTCTGTCTTTCGAAAGTTATTCACAGGAATTCCGATCGACGGCTTGACGAATTGCAATAAAATGGTTAAACCAACGTATTTGAGGAATAAAAACTGCGAATGAATTGAATCAGGCAGTCATAAAAGTGGGTCGCCTTTATTTTTGGTGACGAATTGATTCTGTCTTAGACGTCTTGAAAAATTGATGTTTATTTCTGTGTGGTGGGTGCTGACCGAAGATCAGTTAAGCAAACTGTGATCAATTCAATCTCCCGTTCTTTGAAGTCAATTGAAACCCAATAGATCTGAGCCCTAACTGAACTGAAAAAAAAAAAAAGCAGGGCCGGATCAAAATTGTTGGAATAAGAATCCTTTTCTAGTGAAGAGATTGAAACAGTATACTTATTCATAAATTTGTTGCAAACAATCGGTTCTCCCAAACAATTAGCATTTTCCATCAAGTGGCACATCATTCGAGTAAATCAAAAAACGGATTGAGCCTGTCCCTTCCAAGGTTTTCCTTGACTGAAGAGAGAGAGGGCGCGGGGGGGGGGGGGGGGGGGGAGTGGAAGAAGGAAGGCAGATAGAATAGTGTGATACTAAACTTTCCTTTTCCTCTCCACCATTGATGATGTTCGCGTGTCCAAAGACCGAGGAGGTAAGAAGACAGTTCTGCAATGGATAGGCTGTGATCGATATGATTGGAACTCCCTCAGAAATAAAAAGGAAAATCTTCAGGAAAAGATGCAGCGACTTGAGTTTACCGTTCGAGCTTTCACACTACAGGGGGGAAAAACAGACCGAGTCAGGGACAAAAAGTGAATCGCCCAAGACGACATGAGGGTCCTTATGATCGCTAATTAACCACAGTGCTCCCACCTGAAAAGGAGAAAGGGACCCCTCTATTGACCTTACCTAATGTGGGACACAAGTAGCCTAGCCATTTGCCTCTCATTGAGAGAAATGTGGAAGATTTGCTGGAAAATGTGTCTGCGTTATGTTCAATGTGCGGGAAAACAAAACAAAAAATAATTAACGTTCATCAGACTTGACTAAGACGCGCGTAGCACAATGGCTATGTCAACTGTTTTATTGAGCCTACTGGAAGAGAGTTTAATCATTCATCACACAGAGAATGCGGTTCTATTCACATTCACAATGAAATGGTGCCTGCATTAGTCAAGCAATAGAGAAGACAGTCAGACAAATTTGACACTTTTCGTGTGACGGTGGTACTGAATATTGCAATAAATGGAATTCATTTCCAAGGAGCCATATATATATATATAGATATAGTTTGATGATTTAACTTTGGGCGGTTAAAAATGTAAGAATACACGAGCAGAGAGATACTTGATATTTACTTTCTGTTATGAAATGGAGTTTATGAAACCCTCTTGAATAATTTAAATTTTAATTTATTCAAACGGACGTGGCCACTGTGTGATGAATGGGTCAGCCAAATCACGTCGCCATGCATGATATTATTACTTTGTCTATCTGAAAGTAAATCTATTTGCGTCTCTATATCAAATCCCTTTACCTAAAAGTGCCGGTCTGTTTATCTGTTTCACTCTCAGCCGTTGAAGATTCTAATCTCCGGAAATCGATGCATTTTCAAGAGTTTCTTTTGTCAAAATTAAGAACACTGAGATAAAGAAAGAAAGAATGACCCCAGCCGCCGTCAGATCATTTGCAAACCTCAAGGATCATTTGAAATTATTTGATTTTCAAGTCCCAACCTGTCGCCAGTCTATGGTTCACGCGTTCTCGTAATGACCACTGCCTAAATAAATTGATACCAATATTAGGACTCAGAGTTCTACATTTGGATATCATGCCCAGACACCCGAGCACGCTCACACAATGTTCTAGAAATTTGTCAACATCCGTTATCCAGAGTCTCTGTGTAGGCAGCGACTCCTAGATCTGTGGCCAAATTGTGACTGAAATAAGAAAAGCGTCATTCCTTGGAAATTGAAATTCTATAATTAACATTTAAACTTTAATATAGTGTTGTTTTTCAAGTTTAACAATGAATTGGAAAACAAATAATTATAATGCTTTCATTCTATAGGTTTGCCTCCCAGTTTCACCCTTATTCTAAAGAAAAGAGCTAAATCCACCAAGTTTTCTTGCCTGATATAAGAGACCAGTTAACCAGAGATTTGGGAGAAAGGATTCGTTATATTTTGCTCTATCTATAGACTGATTTCAAATGATACGTAAGCGTATTTCCGGGGCTCTGATGGTTCCTATTTATCTGACAGCCAATGTAGTCACTGCTTTCAACACAGCTGATGTGAAGGGTAGTCAGAGATGTAAATAAACCACAAGGATTTTTCAGCTTATAGTACTGAACATGATCCGTAAAGCGAAAATAATTAATCTAAACAATCTATTCCCACTAAAAAGATTAGACAGAAAAATTAGATTGTGGCACACCAGTAACGGGTTTGTCGTAGGCTAGATCTAGACAGTACAGTTGACGGAATCAGCTAGACAAAGCCAATTGTAGACAAACATGATTGCCAACGGCGAACTGAAGGGACAATGAGAATTCTGCTTATTTCCATTTGGTGCATTGCTGTGAGATTGAGTCTTCGTGGAGCACAGTGGCAATGACAGCATGACGCAAAAAAAAAGAAAAAAATCCTCGCTGGATGGAAAATTGGCCGGTGAGATCGGTCTATGAGTACCTCTTGTATTCAGCTTAGACAGAGCGAACAAATGAGTATCAAAAAGTCGATTGATTCGTTTTGTATTGCCCGCTCAAGGTCGGATCAGTCCGTGAATAATTGAGGCGAGGGACAGCCAATAATATTCTCCAAATCGAACGTATCGGGCCGAGGGATTGACTGCGTCTGTTGACTGTCCCGTCACATCTGCAGTTTGGCTGGAAGAATTTGACATTGATAATATGATTTATAAAGACTAATATCATAAATTTTCTCCATGGTCATCTAAAAGTTGTGTGTGTATGAAAGGTACACACTGGGCTGAAGGTCAGTAGGAGGGAATACACAACAAGAGTTTACCAGCACGACGTTCAACTGTGTGGAGAGAATGGGCCAGTATCAGGAGCAGACTGCAAACAATGGACATAGATTGTAGTATGGGCTTAGGGTCAGTATTATGAGGACACAGAGACTGAGAAATTGAAAAAAGCAGCTGGGAATGTGGGGAGATCTGGAAGAAAGAACCGTAGCGCCAGGACAATTAACCCTAAAAGGATCGGGAGAAATCCCTGGAAACTGAGTTTTTTTTTAAATAACGATATTTAGTAATGTCGAGAAAATTCCAGTTTAGGTCTTCTCTCTTTAGGTGTCAGATCTGGAGAAAACATCGACGACCATGGCTTGCCAGACCCTTCTGTTTAGGTCTTAAAGCAGGATAAATCGAGTACTTTCCTATCACAATGAATACAGTTAGGAAAGTTACTCCAACACAAAGTATAATGTATGAGGAGAAGAATAGATCGGCTTCTTTACACTTCTTGGGTTGAATGGATATAGATCTATTACAGGCTGAAGGGCATGGAAGCTAACATTTCAGTGATATCGGAAAGATCAGGATAGCAGTAACATTTGTATGACACCATGACATCAGATTTGGTCATTCCATATCTCGATATCGCCCACAGAGAATGTTGTCATGGAGACAACTGCAGACCACATCATCAGTCATGATGTCAGTCTGAGCTTCCATAGTCAGTTGTTGTCTTGTCAGGCACTCGGTGAACCCAGAATCCACTTGCAAAATTGTGATCTATTATTTCATCAGAGTCAGTTCAGATGGAGGGGGAAGGGGGGCGGGTGGAGGTAAGGAGAGAAGAGAAAAAAAACTGAAGCCAAATAAACAAATAAAAATAAACAAATAATAAAAAAATAAATTAATTAAAAAATGATAATAAATATACTTGATGACAAATAAATAAATGAACAAATGGATAAGAAATAATAAATAGATAAATAATAATAAATAAATAAACAAATAACAACTAAAAAGAACAATTTAATAATTAAATAAATAAACAAATAAATAAAAAGAACAATTGAATAACTGAAACCAGAAACGGGTGGGAAGCTGTGGTGGACTTGAGATGGTAATGATAAAAATCAGATCTCGACAGAGCAAGACACGTGTGGCCTGGACAAGGACAAAATTAACGTATGAAATAATGCGTTTGCTAGATTTGGAGCCAAACACCCAAAACGGAAATACATGTATATATATGGCACAAAAACAACAACAAACAAATTAAAATACAGAAGTAAAAATGGGAAACAAACATATAAAGCAAGGTACAGACAATTAATTAGGACGAGAATGATGATTATGTGGGATTTTTTGGTCAAACCAGACAGCTAACCCAGAGAAAGAACCGTTACCACATCTCAATCAATTCTAATCTGAGGTAAAGAACAATCGGCGGCCCCGCCATTGATTTCATTTGGCCTCTTTACCTGCCCGCTGTGGCAGCAATGAACGTTTAGGGATCTTGATTAGCGCGGCAAACATGACTGAAAGCTTCGGACGAAATAATCCATCACCAGTAAGATCAATTTCTCTAGCTTTCTCTGACAAAACGTCTTTTGTTTTTTTTCGTCACAGTTTAAGTATTTCCCTACAAACTACCCAAGAAACAGAACATTAGCTGAAGACCTCGAGCACAGCTTCATTCTTTTGAGCGGGATATAATCATTTTGTGTCTTTATTCCTTGTCAAGTTGGATTATTATCACCTACAGGTTGACGATGTCTTCAACAAGATGGCAAATGTAGATTGTGATTTTCTGGAAACAAATGTATTCAGAGTAAAGAGCGCCTTTGTCAAAGTGCGTTAGCTCTGTCCCTTCCCCCATCTCCCCTCCATTTCCCCCTCTCCCTAAAAGTGAACGTCAAACACGGGTCTAGAGACTGGATGGAAGGCATCGGGTGTGTTGACTTTACCAAACACTCGGGAAGATGTATGGCTAAAAAATAAACTTTGACTAATGGCTCGAACGATCTGACAGTCATTATGTTCAGATTATCACGGCACAGACTGAAAAAACTGACGAAGAAAGGGTGACGGAAATGAATGAAAATAAACATGCACCCACTTTTTGAATGATGTTTCAAGTTGGTCGTGGTAGGAAATAAGGGTTTTTTTTTTTGTTTTGTTTTAAAGTGAAGGGATTTTTTTCCGATTTTTTTTCTTGCCAAACGTTAGCTCTAGGGTTCTGACATGTTAAATTTGTATGATCATATGTCTTTTTTTCTTCTTCTTTGTCGAGTCAGTAGATCTATAAGACGATACATAAAATTTCGGTGTCTTTATTTTAATTTCACTTAGCACGCAATTGAAAACTTCCGCTTGCGTAGTTTCAAGATGGCGCCATGGCATCACATTTATTGGACCCACAATTCCCTCCTCCTTCCACCCTCCCCTTTCTCCCTTCCCATAAGTTCGATCGCTCCGACAATGCAGTTTTCAGTGACAGAGAGCTTAACATACAAGTCTTTTTGTAATTTGTATTAATTTGCTGCAAGTGTTTGCTACCTGGTTCGGCCACTTAAGTTAGCAAGAAGTGCAATATTTCTGTGAAAAGTGCTGCACTGATGCCCTGAGCTGTTTTGTTTAATCTCCTATAATCCATTCCGCTTACAAGATTGACTTTTTACTGTTGTCTGTTCTCTTAACTTTTCACTTGAATCCACCCTCTATCATGTTTTTTGTCGGTTCTAAAATTATTAATTTGGTGTTTTCAGTGCCTCTTAATAGTTTGTTTATAACCCTTTCTCTTACATTGTTTGTTTCGAAGTCGCCCTGAGCTTGCTTTTTTGTTTGTTTATTTGTTTAATTCCCCTTCACCTAACACCCCCGAGAAAATGCCGCGCAGAAGTAATTTTAACTTAACAAGCTAACATTGCTCACAAAGACTTCAAGCTTTTGAAAGGAAAAGGACGAATGGGATGATGATTAAAAACGTGATCCATGAATGTTCAACACATTCTTTATGTTTCTTTATCAAATCTTTATTATGTTAGTATTAACTTACCCCCTAATTACCTCTTAATTGCTTGACAAAACAAATAACTTCCTTCGTCATTTTCACAGAGTCAAGACTCAGTGCACCTACAGAGAAAAGGACAACATGGTGTTCTGTCCTCCCCACCTTCCTCTCTTTTTTTTTTCTCTCTTCAACTTTTTTCCCCCTCCATTTGAATGATTCAAAACTGACCACCAACACTATAAATATTTCCTTTGTGATTTATATGATTTATGTTCATGTGATCCAATCATCACAATGATCCACAATTATCATTACATAACAGCAGCTGCAACTACACACCACTAACAACAACAACAATGGCGATAACGACACTGAGAACAACGACAATAGTAACGACAGTATCATTTACAACAACAACACCACCAATAATAATAATTAGATCATTTAACAGCATAGCAAAATCGATAGCAACATCAACAAAACGTTACTAGGAACAACAACATTACTCAGACCATATTCGCTCTCTTTTCTGAATACATAATGACGGAGGTAACTATATCAGTCAGTCGTGCTTCTGTAGATTTAAAAGTGTTAATAATATATCTCACAAACACTCTGACACTCGACTGTTCCGGCATATGCCCATATCCTTCCCACATATTGCCATTTCCAGAAGGAACCAGCGACATAAAAGCACGAAATTCAGGTCAAACAGAAGGGACAATAGTCCGGTGGATCATATTCAATCGAGAGGATCTTCATATTTGATAGCCCTTCCTTTCATGTCAGCCATACTTCAAGAATTGGAAAGAAAATCTTCTTGCCCGAGTCAATCAAAGTAAGAGTCAGGCTCAAACAGGCTTGTCATGGCGGGTATTCAGTTTGAGTGGATTATCTCTCCAACTCTCGACAGGGCTCTCAAACAGTAGATGTAAATATGCCAATTTCAACGTATCAAATTCACCAAAGAATCATCGGTCTAACCAAATTCCTCAAGCAGCCCACGGAGAATTTCACACACGTCAAAGGACGTCAAACCAATATCGAGCAATGGCTGTAGAGGGCAGAAGTTCACTCATATCAGACAGCTGTGGAGATTTAGAATTTCAAGGTCTCTTAGAGGGAGTGGTTATAGACAATTCGGTCAGATGTAATCAAAATAGACAGTCGCAGAACGGGCCAACTCTGATGTTGAAATGCTTCAGTTGTCATTTATAGTGTATGACATATGTATAACATGCGATCTACGCAGCTTCATCATCAGAAACATATTTATAGCTTCCAAAATTCGGCACTCCCTTTTTTCATTTTCAAAATATTTATTTTTGCATATGCTTGTTTATGTTGATGTCTTGGGGTGGTTTCAGCTGCCAGTCGTAGTCTTGAAATTCAAAATATTGAAATACAGATCAGCTCATATTTTAGAAACAAATATAACATGTGTCTTCTGTCAGACTGACCGTCAACAAATAATTTATCTCATGTATATTATAAGAGAAATCGATTTTTTAAAAAATGGAATATGGTTTCCAGATTTCAAGTGATATAGATCTATATTAATATTTTATAAAGTATTAAAAAAAAAGGGAAAAAGTCATGAATTCCATCTGAAACGTGTTCGTTTTGTTTTAACCCAAACAGGAATTAACCCGATGCTTCTATTTTTTGTTTTTAATTTTTATATGTTTTGTTTTAAATGAAAAGTGGTAATGGTATAGTACAAAGACTGTCATGAAAGGGAAGGGAACTCAGCAGGCGCCGACGCAAGAGCCATCGTACGTCCTCTGCAATAACACCAGGCACCTTCAGATTTGTTTTGTTCTGTTCTGCAGATCATTTATACACTAACAATGTTTGTCTCCACATATACACACACGTCTTCATAGAGTCCAACCACACTCTTTTGATTTTGTTTCGTTTTTTTTTTTATAACGATTCACCAAGATAAATAGTTTATAGGTAGCCGAACGGCGAAAATAACATAACACAACGTGGTGTGAAGGACACTAAACTGATAGGTTACCATAAATCAAATGCAATGCAATTTCAGTGATTTTTTAAAATTATCTGTCAAAGAATTTTGTGTGGAACCGCAAGAAGTGTGTCGATCATCGAATATTGGTTTTTCTTATGTGGAATGAGACAGAAAATGATCAAAAAATTGTAAGAACAGGTAGACGGATGTCTGACAAATTCGATGGAAAGATGGATGGATGGATGGATGGATGGATGGATGGATGGATGGATGGATGGATGGATGGATGGATGGATGGATGGATGGAGGCATACAGGCATGGATAGAAGCATGGAAAAAGTGATAGATAGGTGAACAGAGAACCAATACTCACATTTCAAAGTTGCAAAAGTCAGTTCAAATGTTTTAATCTGCTCCTGGGCGTCATTGAAGTCCATATCCGGTATTTTGTCTTTCTCCACCACTTGCAGGCCCTGTCTTCTCCGCGTGGCCTTCAGTTCCTCAGTCTCCATATCATCCTGTTTGAGAACGTCGAAAATCTTGGCCGCCCTCTGATACATGCGATGAGTGTAAAGGCACGGCTCGACGTGGAAGAACTGGTGTGCCACATGACTGCTGTTTTTCGCTGAAGTCCGACGGCTCAGGAGAGAATCGGCGTCCGATTCTGACAATGTTTTGGTCATTGTGTCATTCTCAGTGCTCGCTGGACCATTGTCTGATTTAGTTTTGCTCAGTTTGTCTTTGTGTCCAGTTTCAGTGTCGCTGGTTAGGCTATTCCTCGTACCATGTTTGTGGAGAAGATATTCCAAAGGCGTGGTGGAAGTGGGTAAAGACACTGACGCACCGACAGGAAAGGAAGGTCCTTCTATCGGTTTCGACGTTGCGCCTTCACCACTACTGCGTGCCGCCGACGACGCTGTCGTCAAAATAGGCAAGCCGGTTAAATAGCTTGTTGCGCTCCGCCGGGCGTCCGGTTCCAGACTCACGGCACTACTCTCTATGGATGCCGAGTGAGGTCCCTTGCCCAACAGGTAACTAGGCGGGGAGACGGACTTTGAGGAGCCGTTATTGTTGAGGTTGATGATGGCGCGGCTCACCCCGTCACTCCCGCCAGCCTCACTGCTGTTGCTGGGGTCGCTGGCACCGCTGCCGCTGCTGCTGCACTCACTGACGCTGTCTGACGACACCTGTCTGCGGATGGGCGGGAGTTTAAATACAGTTTGATTCTCGGCATTGAAAGCCGCCGACTCAACCGTTGGCGACATGGTCAGCGCTTAGTGTGATCCACGTGAGACTGGAATACAACAACTGAAAGCATAGTAAGATAAATATTACAATCAGTTATCCTCGCCGTGTCAGGGTAAAATACGACGCACGAATATTGCATAGGAGAAAACGCGAGAATTCCAGATTCCAGACTGAATGTGTCGGCTGAGATTTTTTTGATACATTTAATTATTAAACATACACTCATTTATCTCATTCTGCATGCTACTGCACATCAATTTATTTTTCTTCTTTTTGCTTCTTCTATGCCTCTCTCTCTTTTCCCGCCCCCCCCCTCTCTCTCTCTGTGTATACCAGATTTTTCAAATCCCCCTCTGGCGTAATTAAACCATTTTAACCTGGCAAGTGACAGCAGTGCAAGTCTGACTATCCTCTGTATTTCAAATTTTCTGTCACTTGTTTTTTAGTTCTTTTGTCTTATCAGTTTCTGAATAAACTTATATGAGAAGTAGGTTTACAAACACATTGTGTATACAAAACAAACCTAAATTCCGTTTGGTTCATATGATCTGGAAAGATAAAATTCGGATACATATTCACATAAGACTGTCGAATTCAACTAGATTTATTTACAACGTGCCTTATACTGACATTTCGGGTTCTTCGTTGGACACAGTACATGAGTACATCTAACTGTTGGTGTCTCCATAGTGGGGAAACAATAGCTGTAGCCGGAAATGTGAGGTGGATTATTACCCTTGTAATTGTGAAAACAAAATAATTCAATTCAATTGTTACGCAATCTCTTCCTCATGCTTGGAGTATTCCTTCCACAGAGGTTGGTGTTCCTATTACTGGATGAGAATAAGTATCGGTACAATAAACTATTCTATGACATTAGAGCCAGCCAGACATAATATATGGCTTGCTCATTACTTCCTATTGATAGCTTGGACATCACACACTGTCTAGGAACAGTTGATGTGAACGTGACAGAAAGAGATAATTGCGATCTCATTGTTTGTCTAGCAGAAATTGCTGCGCCTGGAACGTAACGATAATTACCTAGCCAAATGATAGCAATGTAGTTCTAAGTTTGCCAGTAAGGGATCAGAGATAAGAAGCAATTATTATGTCACACGACCAGGACATTATAGGATTGCTGGTGTTGGCGGAAGGGAAACTGGGTGTACTTTACATCGGTCCAAAAAAAAAAAAAAAAAGGACCTATCCATAACGCTAATGTGCTGAGATTCTTGATCAGAATTAACTCTTGTGGCCCATCATGAATAAAATCTTATTTTCTCAGCAAGACTCCAATTGACAACCAGGCATTTCACCGGGTTGGGCGACATATATTTTTTGCGTGGTGATGACATCATCTTTGTCCAGACATTGATTTAAACACAATGAAGAGGTCAAAGAATTTAAACATAATCGACAATCAAACGGTCATTCTTCGAAGTCCAAACCTAGCAATTTAAATCGTATCATTGGAATCCTTGCTATTTTAAGTACATCCTCTGAAAGGTTCCAAGCTTCCTGTGTAAAGCTTCCTTATAAACAGCACAGACGCACCTTAATGTTTAACAATCCCAGTCAAATGACTTAGTGACAATAAGAAAGAGATAATAAACATTAATGGCAATATATAACTAAGCACAGCTTTAAGGCGATACTGTATATACGATAACGATCTTCAGCGCTTGGCACTAACAAAAAAAAAAAAAGGGGGGGGGGGGGTATTGTGTACTATCCTTCTGCCTTTTAAGAAGCACAGAAGCACATAGATTAATAAATGTTGAACATAAATGGTACAAAAACATAACAAGAAGAGACAGCATTACTGTTCGCATAAAAGTTATTACTGATCGCTAAGAAGAGAGTGCCGCTCGCGAGAAACGGATCATGAAGATCTGTGTTCTCTGTGTGAATAGGTGACTGATATGAGGACCAGGCATGTTCGATCTGAACGTGTGAACAACCTCGTGTATCAATCAAAACATTCAACAAACAGTCCACCTCCAATTATAGGCAAGCCCAAGAAATGAGGAGCAAAACGTAAAATATAAACAAGAGATTCTAACTTTTAATGTGTTAAGACACAGAAAAAAAAAAGATGATTAAACAAACAAAACTGATCACGTCATTTATTATTTCAGCAATTAAAGGTTCACCATCGTATGTCAATGCACATCAATGTATAATCAATCATCACATAAAGGAGGATATCAGTATAAATAACCAATTAGTAATAATCATAACAATAAAATAAAGAAGACATTGCTGCGATATCACTTGTTTACAGTTGCATCGGTCGCCGGAGATGTTGCCCCGTACCTTCATCATCTACGAGAAAGATTTGTCTCACAGCACAAAACCATCCGCCATCTCTAGATCATAATAATATCTAGCATTGTCCTCTACTACACCCTGCCCCACACAGCGGTTCAGGGTGGACTGAGAACAGTGAGCCCTGGTAAGTAAGGACAAGACGAGGACACCTCACACCGTCGACAACTTCGTGCACTCATGCTCGAAAATCTATGCAGGCACCCGCGACTCGTGTTGTCTAAAACCAAGAGGTACTGGTGGCCGAGTGATTGGGTCTTCGGACTCGGGGGAACAGAAGGTCCTTGGTTGGAACTGGTGGCCGAGTGATTGGGTCTTCGGACTCGGGGGAACAGAAGTTCCTTGGTTGGAATTCCAACGGGATGGGACCTGTCATTTTGAAATTGGGAAAGACATGTTACACAATTCCTGATTCGACCCGGATGAAAAAAAGATACCCGAGTACAAAAAGAGAATGCTATATTTCTTGTTTTGATATGGATTTGAGCGTCTAACAGGCGGCCATTTTCTTAACCTTTCCGGGAATATGAGAAAGTCCAAACGAGTCGCAGTTGGACCTGTCGAAGTAACAGATTGTTAAACTCTTGCAGCCTGTTCTAACAGGGATACGTTGCTATATTCGTATGTATATAAATGACATCATATATTATCCATTGTTGTAGTTTTCTAAGCGGAAGATCCTATCACTAAATAACGTTTTGTTTTATGTGGCAAGGCGCAAAATTAACTGTACATGAGCGATATAAACCGAATTGAACATCTTGGGAAAAAAAGTTCAATTTTATAACTATAGCATCAATACAAAGTGTTAAAAACAATCAAATTATCTTATAAAGCCAGCGATAAACAGACTTTGTTCAGCTAACTTGACCAATTTTGTTAGCGTTGTGATTTATTTCTCCTTTTTCTTTCTTTCTTTCTTTTTTTTTAAAGGCCTAAACAAAGAATCAAACATGTTAGTTCCCACAGAGTTTCGCTGTGACTGCTATGAAGTTTTTCAAGACGAGCCTCAATAAGATCAAAGACGTAAGGACATCATCGATACTGGCTTCCTAGATCTCTTTGGTGGTTAGATTTTAGATAAAGCGTTGACGATCAAAGAACACAGGAACATAGAATCTTGTCGAACACTGATGACCTCTGGAGGGAACCCCAAATCAATGGCACCGGGAAGTGGTGAAAGATAACCAGGGTGTAGTATGAGGGAGGAGGGGAGGAGGGGGGGAGGGAAGTCTTGGGCACAATGTGACCAGTGCCAGTGCAGCCATCTCAAAACACAAGCAGCTTAATTTGTCACCTGCCTGACAGCGGATGAGAGCCAGACAGGAGAGGGAGGGAGAGAGAGGGAAAGGGGATTGGGCGGGTGGCGAGATGAGTATCATAATAACTGATAATCGATTAAGGACAAAGAAAAGAGGTGACAGCCATTTATATTATTAAATAATCAGATACATGGCCCATGGTCTTTGCACCAATCTCTTCAGAATAACTGCCTGAGTTTGTTCTTGTGACAACTGACAGTGATTTTTGCTTCATTTATTCTTAACTTTTAGCACAGATTTCAAGGAGAGGCACTATATGTTAACATCATTTAAAATGTTATTATAATGACACTAATGATTACATCAGTATTATTATCACAATCTTAAAATTCCCATTAGATGTATGTCCTCAATATTAGTTGTTTTTTTTAAAATTGCTATTACGTCTCCAGAATACCTGCTGGATCTCACTGTTAAAACTGTCCTTGAGGAAACAGGAAAAGGCAATGAAAGAAGAGATTGAAAACTGAACAGCTGATCAGACAAAAGAATTTAGAACCACCTGTTTTCGCTTTGTCTCTGGCTGGGGTAAAAAAAAAATGAGCACAAAGAGACTAGTGAAATCAGCGCAATCGGCCCAAACTTTGTGACCTATCAGAACAGTGTGAGTTCTCTCACTTCCTTATTTTCTTTGGCTCTCAAGATTTGAGAGTGACTATCAGAATGTGTCGTCGTTAAATACCATGCATATTAAATGATCTCTATGTAAACCGTCGTTTCACTTGTGTGATAAAATAAGATGAGATTATTTTTTTTTTAAAATAGAAGATAAGAAAACTGTATCTATCCCCAAAAGAAGATTCCATTCACAGTTGATGAGACACAAGCCTAAAGGTGCAAGATATATTCACACTTACGTCCTTCTAGACATAGATATCTCGAAAAGTATCACAACAATGCACACTCAAGAAACGTTGCCACAGCCTGATAAGCATATCGCTGATGCAGTTAAAAAAAAAGAGAAAGGAAAATGAGCGCGGCCTCAAGACCTATCTTCAAAAGTCTCGCTGTATGTGATTTCACGAAAGGTTTCTCAAGAAACTTGTCGAGATGTCAGCCACAGGGTTATAACACTATGCCTATCATTCACTTTGAATATTGACAGAACTTATCTGATCCTTCCTACGGTGATGAACAACAAGTTGTTAGAGAGAATATTCTGTTAAACCCATGAAAAATAATCACCGCGGTCACCAGGAGTTAAATGAGAGGAAAAGGCTTGGTAGAGCTAAGAGAGGGAGAAAAAGTAGAGAGGAGGCGACGAGAAAGTCCAATTGTTGAGTCTGCAGAATTGAGGATAGATTCAAATTTCAAATTAAGAATTCTAAGTCCATTTACTATGAAAAAAAAAAGCTGCCGAATATTCTTCTTATTTAATCTATATTATAAAATTGCAAGAAAACCCACAATATTTATAGGCCTATGAACCCGAACACTGCTGAATGGATCCATCTAAAATTTGACACACAATATTGTTGCATTTGGATCTGTGTTTCTATGTACATAAACCCGAAAAAAGCTTATTATCTTAGACGTTATTCTACAAATGCGGTAATAATTCAATAATAAACTCGCAACGGTGCTTGATCCGAATTGTACGTTCGATAGTATGATGCGTTCAAAACACATTTTCTTTGAGTAACATTCAGTTTAATCAACCAAAATATCAGCATCGAGGTGCGCACGCTTGCCATATACTTTAAGTCGCAGGGCTATATATTTTGAAAAAATTTCCCACAGAGGCCGTGGGTTCTCTTCTAGTTACGGAGAAAGTTTTATGAGTTCGATCTCAAAAGCAAATATCATTATACGTTTAAAAAAAATGTGTTATTTTTATGCTTGATGAAATATTGATAAAGATCATTTCTTATCGATTAATCCATGAAAGTAATGATCCAGAAAATACACGATTTTTGTTGTCGCTTGTACTTACTCGCTTGATTGAATTTCACACCGATAAAATCACAATATCAAATCACATTTCTTTGAACAAAAAAGAACTAAAAATCCAAGAGAAACCAACATAATATATTGGTGGGCTTTTCTTTAAACCACACAGTACTGCCAGTAAAATCTACTCAAATCGTCGCTCGCTGTTGAATCAAGAAATCTCCCTCACAAGCCAGGGCAAGCCATAAATCTGAATGTTGATCGTTGACATCCGCGCTTTCCCTTACATACACCAGTGACGTCAGTCACCCTGGGTGCTGTGATTCTGAAGCTTTGCGGGCAGTTCGACTGGAGTAGAGCGTGCGGGGGCGCCGTTGTCTTGAAGAAAGGCAGCGCCTGACAAGTAGCTCTAGATCTAAGTGAATGCCCAACTTTCAATAATACGGTGGCCTTTTACTTAACACGGAGTCAGTCACATGGACGAATATATATATATATAATATATATATAAACATTTCTAATGCGAGGTGCCGAAGATCGTT
>JBCEWB010894928.1:0-32995 GCA_039654565.1 Peronia peronii
GTGTGTGTGTGTGTGTGTGTGTGTGTGTGTGTGTGTGTGTGTGTGTGTGTGTGTGTGTGTGTGTGTGTGTGTGTAGGAAGAGAGAGAGGGAAAGAAAGAAAATCTAGTTTTCTGCTAGTGAGGCAGGCCTAAACTCTTATCTAGTGGATCTATAAAAAGAACCAGTGTCTTAACTTGCTCTTTGTCTCACATCTCCTCACTCACGCCCATCGCAGTGTCTGGCCAAGGCTGCAAGACATAACCCTGACCCATCGACAGAACCCCATGAAGACATTCAAGTTCTTGTAATATTAGCAGTTCCAGTACATGTTACAATTACAGGCAAAGCAGTGTCACTTGACCTATTTCAGGGAAGTAGATCGCGTCCAGCAACAAGAGGGATTGAAGAGCCCATGCAACCGACTGGGCCTGCTCTTCTATTTGAGCGACCTCCACCAATCAATCAAACTGGATTCCTAGGTGGTTCAGGTGTCCATGCATGAAAGTGAATTGGCATGTTTCAAATTCCCTGTCAATTTCGACAAAGAATACTCTTGAATTCATGGCAGAAACCAGTGTAAGCTATGATGGCCCAACAGAGCTACAGTAACTAGAATGCTGTAAAGACAGTGACAGAAAAACGTACAAGTCGTAATATTTACCATAGACAATTAAAAGATAAAACTTATTTTTACATTGTCTGTTAATTTTATGCTTCATATAATCTAATGTAAATTCCTGCCATATTTTATGAATATTCTATTTGATGTAGGTAATCAGTTCATTATATGACGACAAAAAAATTAGAGTCTCTTGTACGAGCCTGAGAATTGCTAAGATTCAGTTCATTGTAGCGTTGATGAACTCATGAACTTAGAACTTCTGTATATAATTTGTGTGAAAAATTACAAGAAATATATCCCATATCTTGGAAGGACAAAGGCAGAAAAATGTCCGCGGACGAGCAACCAGCTGCTGACACTCTGAAATGCTTGACCCAGTTGTCTATAAATGACTGGCTCTGCCGTTCTGTCCTGCCAACTCCACTCCAATTATTAGGGTCACATGGAAAAAGAGGAAGGAGACTCTGCTTGCTTTTTAAATGTGTTATTGTCCTACAGAGCAAGAAAAATATATGATTTGTTATAATAATATATATTTTTTTTTAAAAGCCACATTTTGTGTCGAGCCCAGAGTCTAGTGACTTTATTGGGAAACGTAGTTATTAGTACATCTATGATAATTTACGTACTGATAGAACACATTTTCTTTCAGTGCCTTTTTATTTTTTAGTCTTGATCGCTTAAATATTTCAAGAATTATGACAAGAACAAAATTAAATTGTTTCCCTCTCCATAGATATCGAAGGTAAGACAAAGATATTTTTAATTCGCCTACACAGATACCTTCTAGGATATCCCCAGCATGTGGCAAACACTCATGCCATCAAATGTTTATAAATGTCTATATGTGTTACTTTTTTTGGAGACCAAATGAATTGACATAATGCGACATTAATACTGTTAGTAATCGACGCCGTTACCCTGAGCCAATGTTCTTGAATGTTGAAAAAAATATCCCTCAACCGGTGTAAATTCATCTGCGGCCGAGATTCAACAATCCGTCCTCATGTAGGTTGAAATCTATCCAAGCTGTCTAGCAGGACTTGATAATTCCAATTTTAGGGGGTGCTCGGATGAAGTTTTCATCAATAAAGGATTATATTATCGATTTTGGGATTTCAATGAATTTGCATAGTTGATTATGTTTAGGTCGAGAATACCAGGTGCCAAAGCTCAATTCTACCGGTTTCAGTCCCAAAAAAATGCATTTAAATGTATATGTTGTATATATTTTGTATCTACGTACTGTATTGCCCATTTTCTCTCTCTCTCTCTTTTTTTTTTTTTTTTTTGTTAACTGAGCTTCACCAAAATCTTAAAATCTCAGCTGCTTATCATAAACAGATTTGGTACACCGGTAGACTATTCATATTTTTAGGTTTTTAGGTAATAGGCTAGTTAATTTGATGAAAGCACAAATTGTTTATTCTTTTAATGTGGGTTGTTGTTTTCAACCCTTTCTCTGTCAACATCAACTTTAGAACCTTCCTTTATATCTATTTCATCCATCACAGGCAAATAAAACCCTTTAAACATCGTGTTATCGCTCAAGAGGTGAGGACATAGACGAAATTAAGTAGTCCACCATTGTCCTCTGCCGATCGAGATACGCGAGGTGGTAGATAGAACTCAAAACCCATTGCGACCTAGGGATTCCCCAATATGTACATAATGTATATAAAATAAATATTAGCCAAATAAATATTGTCAACCCGTAGAGGTGTTGTAAAATTAACCATACCAGGGAAATAAGAAATAAAGGCCGAAGGGCTCATCCCTGTGAAGATAGATAGGGACAAGTAGAAGTAGGAGATAGGAACGATAGGAATCGGTACACATACCAAACCTAGAATAGTAAGGGGCCCACGAGTGACCAGAACAACGTAACGACACCCTCAGATCCTCGTGGGGGGACTTTTAACACGGTCCAGGAAAAATAGAATAGGAATAGAAATAGTAAATAAAAACGTGGACCGACAAAAATCAAACAATATGACAAATAGAAATAGTAATAGGGGCCATATTGAAGTGGAGTAGACAAAACAAATATCTACAACATAAATAATAGAATAGGGAGTAACTAGATACCAACCGGCTGGCGACGATAAAAAAAAAAAAAAACTTGACTACTGGTATGACCAGCGCAAGCTGTGGTTAATGACCAGGTTCATGGGGGGGCGTGACCTTGGGGGGTGCCGGGGTCGGGGTGGGCCCGCTTCGGCGGTTTGTAGACGTGGGTGCTGGGGCTTTCCTGGCTTCTGCGCGGCTTCTTGAGGCCGGTCTGGACTGGAAACCGTAGGAAGAATGGAGACACCAGCTGGAGGCTTCGGGAGGCATGCGGATAGGGAAATAATGAGGGTTTGTTTTTTTGGTTCTTTTTTGACAGGAAATTATTTTTTTTCCCAACGACCCGTTGAGATAACCACCACAAAGGTGGTTAAAAGACGTATTAAGCAAGGAAGTATTACCTCCATATTGATCTCATCTTTCAATATACACATTAGAAAGTAAATATTTGTATTGGTTTTGGAAATTTTAAGAGGTTTAATTAGTTATTTATTTTTCGAGATGGCCGCCGTTGCCATGGCAAAAGGCAATATATTTGTGACTGAAATAAGGTCTCAGTAAGTTATCAGTTCATATCAAGGACATTTCATATCAGTGAGGCCAAAATTTAAAGAACTCAAAATGTCACCAGAGCACCCCCTTAAACAAAGGGAAATAAGACAATCATCAAATGAGTTTTCGCTGAGTAAATATCAACTAAATTAACCAAAGCACAAACATCAAGTATACATGATATCCTACACTTTTGAGTTGCAGGCAATATTGGGCTTCAAGCAGAACTAAATATTTTTAAAACCTTCAAACAAAGGTCATCATTCTGTTCTTTTGTTATATCTTATATTTATATTGCTGCTATGAAGAAAATGTCGTGAACACTCACCAATATAATGTGGCCCTTTTTTTCCTAAAGATGGGAAGAAATAAGTTAATTATTCATTATAATATTCATTTAGTTTTTAGATTGTTCCTTGATATGAAACACACACATATACAGGTATATTGTACATGTATGCCTCTAATTTAGAGATGCCTCTGTATGCGAGTAGAAGTATGCAGTTATCTTGAAAATGAAAAATGTCAGAAACTGTGTGTGTTGATGAACAAATTATTTACAAACGATAGAATTTGTGTTGTACTGATCGATTGTGTAAAAGATGTGCTATATCTATTGTGTATTTTCTGTGTGTGTTTTCGTGTGGTCTTGTCAATATGTATAATGTCTTTTATTTTGTCTATGATTATTTATATTTATGTTAATTTGTTTAAGGGATATAATATGCGTCTTTCGTTCGTTGTTTGGTGATGTTTCACCATGGTGATTGTGTTTTATTTTATCTGTTGTTGCTCGAACAACAGGAAAAACAGTTGTGACTAACAATGCGACAACAGTAACCAGCTTGTTAGACCAGATACTGTGGAATGTTATTGTGGAATATCTTACAACAGACCCAATGCATGTGTAAGCCTGATGTGTACTTATAACAAATTTATTAATGGCTCTTCTGCATGTGCCTGTTCTCAGCTACACTCAACGTCATTACGCGACCTACCTAACTTGAGTAACAAATCTGTTTGTCTGAGCATAGAATGAACATCATGGCCCATAAAATTATTTCTGCCGCTCAGCAAAATATCGTATTAACTTTCTAGATCCGGATCAACTTTAAAACCAAATGGTCATAATATTGTCTTCAGAAACAGAGTTGGCTTTCCAAAATCTTGCCATGAGATTATCAAATTGTAGTAACTGAATATTATTCTGCATTAAATCCTTGTGCTCTGAAAATTGATTTTTCGTGTACTTAGTACAATCAGCCTGATCAAGGAGAGCGGAAGCCTCTCACTAGTTTCA
The DNA here is from genome assembly GCA_039654565.1 of Peronia peronii. Lineage (NCBI taxonomy): Eukaryota > Metazoa > Mollusca > Gastropoda > Systellommatophora > Onchidiidae > Peronia > Peronia peronii. The sequence goes on from JBCEWB010894928.1 coordinate 4,522, forward strand.
AAAGTGAGTTTGAAAATCCTTACCATTTATCATTATAATGTTAACTAAAATTTAAATTCACCTTATTTAATATTATAATTTTAAATATTATATCTTTTGAATGAATTTTCCACACTATTTTTTGGAGTAGATCTAGGGGACTGGAAATTTCATTCCTGTCTCTCTCTCTCTCCCTCTCTTTCTCTCTCTCCCTTTCTCTTAATTTCTCTCTGTCTGTCTCTCTCTTTCTCTCTCTGTTTCTTTCTTTTTCTCTCTCTCTTTTTAACTAGTAATTGACGTATCACTGCTCACGTGAATGTCATCAGTACTGATGTGCTATCCAAGAATGGACGTGTCAAATCGCAACTGGCTAGTGTTGAATTATATACAGTTATGAACAGGAACCTTCGCCGCGGAAAAATAAAACAGCTCACGAATATGACTATAGGTTTCTATTTTCTCGACGATATGCAACCGCCTGTGAGCATGAACGTTTGGCCTGGAATCCCATCATGAGAATGCACAGTTGAAGAAAGTGCTAGGCCGGACTTTGTCATACATACGTCCTTTGTAGACATGAACGATTGGTTTGTAAATTACATGTAAGTTGGTTGATGGGTTAGTGAGCTGGCTGATTGAAAGATGGTTGATTGATCAGTGCGTTGATTGGTTAGTTGGTTGGTTGGTTGGTTGGTTGGTTGGTTGGTTGGTTAGTTGGTTGGTTGGTTGAATGCTGGATTAATTGGGTAGATGGTAAATTGGTTGGTTGGTTGGTCGGTTGATTAGCTGGTTGAGTAGATTGCTGGTTGATTGGGTAGTTGGTTGGTTGATTAGTTGATTGGTTGATTGGTTGGTTGGTTGATTGGTTAGTTGATTGGTTGGTTGGGTGGGTGGTTGGTTGGTTGGGTGGGTGGGTGGGTGGGTGGGTGGTTGGTTGGTTGGTTGGTTGGTTGAATGCTGGATTAATTGGGTAGGTGGTAGGTTGGTTGGTTGGTTGGTCGGTTGATTAGCTGGTTGGGTAGATTACTGGTTGATTGGGTAGTTGGTTGGTTGATTAGTTGGTTGGTTGATTGATTGGTTGATTGGTTGGCTGGTTGGTTGGTTGGTTGGTTGGTTGGTTGGTTGGTTGGTTGGTTGGTTGAATGCTGGGTTAATTGGGTAGGTGGTAAGTTGGTTGGTTGGTTGGTTGGTTGGTTGGTTGGCCGGTTGATTAGCTGGTTGAGTAGATTGCTGGTTGATTGGGTCGTTGGTTGGTTGATTAGTTGATTGGTTGATTGGTTGGTTGATTAGTAGATTGGTTGGTTGGGTGGGTGGTTGGTTGGGTAGGTGGGTAGTTGGTTGGTTGGTTGGTTGAATGCTGGATTAATTGGGTAGGTGGTAGGTTGGTTGGTTGGTTGGTCGGTTGATTAGTTGGTTGGGTAGATTACTGGTTGATTGGGTAGTTGGTTGGTTGGTTGTTTGGTTGGTTGGTTGGTTGGTTGGTTGGTTGGTTGGCTAGCTGGTTGGCTGACTCGCTAGTTGATGGTTCAATTTTATACTTTGTGTGTTTTGCTGTTCTCGTAAGACAAATAAAGGCTTTATGAAACTGGGTTTTATAGAATCTATCTGCCCAGGTTTTTGTGTTGTCTCAGAATGAAAATTTACTTGAAAATTTGTTAACGGAACAAAAATAACAATTGATCAATTTTGTGTTCACCCTTATGAGGATTCCATCCAACCATATCTGTCTGGTAATAATGAAGCAGCGTTTGCCAAATATATAAATAAAGAAATAAATGGCATTAATAAATGATAATATGCTCCTATAAGAGCTGAAACTTTAGTTTCAATCACTGACTGACCACCCCATCATCAAAATTATGACCGGAAAAGAAGACCAACGGCATAGAACCACATACAATGTCCAGTTTTTACACATGGGATCTGGCCTCTTGTTTTTAAAGACTTCTATCGTTTTCGTTTGTGGAAGTTTTTGGTTTAAATTATTGTTCTGGACAGCATTGGCTGTTCCTTCTGGTCTGTTAAAGTGGGATAGTTGAGGCTCAGGACTAAACCTAAGAACAATGACCTTGAAAATGTTTTTTTTTTAAATTACCCCTTGGAGGCTGCGAAGCCTTGCCAGGGAAGTCAAGTAGCCTTGCAAGAAGTGGCTTGGATAAAATTAATTTCAACTCATCAATTACATTTTTTATGCTTTTACAGCTTGTTTTTGTTTTTGTTTCGGTGAAAAAAAAAGTGTTACGATGTTGTGGGGGTTCAATGTCATTAAATAATATTGGGGATGTCCCTTTGCATGTTTGTGAGTGTGAGTGCCTGTGTGAATGTGTAGATGTGTCTGCAAGTGCAGTCACAGAAAATAAAATATAAATCAAGCTGCTGATAGAAGGGGTTTGCGTGAGTTTCAAGTTTTTGGGTAAGGCATCATGGGTGCAAAAACGTTGGGAACCACTGATTTAGAGGAAGGAGACAGCGATGAATGCCTGACGGTTGGAGAAAACAGACGTTGCAACATGTTCTCTCTGGTTGCATAGTCGGCTTGGCCAGAGGAAGATATACCTGGCCATACACGCGCATCCATGACATGTGAGCAAGAACGGTTGAAGAGGCACTGATAAAACTGGACAAACCTGATGAGTCCAGAAAAAGGACAATCGTTCTAAAGTCAACGAATGCCTGCATCAACATCCTTTGTAACACCTCAGTACGCAGAGTACTGGAGGGAGCCGGCGACTGGGACATAGCAGACAGTTCGGCAGGATGGGAAGAATATCATGAGGTAATTAGGACTTCAGATGCGAAGACGTTCATCCTTATTGAGCTAATTGTTCCATATGAGACAAACATGGAGGAGCAGCACGAGTATGAGATGGACTTGCAAAGAGCCGGAATGAAGGCAAATATATTCGCAGTAGAAGTGGGAGCAAGGACTACGTTGGTTCAGCAGTATGCTCTCTACTGAAGAGGCTCAAATTAAGCGGCCGGAACATTAGAAACGCCCTGCGTAAGAGAGAAATCTTCCTGTTGGATTTGCAGAAAGAATGATATTATCCTTACACCACTTGATGCCGAAAGGTAGATTAAATACAATACATATAAAAACAGTGGCACAAGTGGCGGAATGGCTAGAACACTTCGGTCAACTATATCTAGACCGAAAACCAAATGTCCTAGTTCGACGCCTGAAAAAATGTCTATTTCTCTGGCTAAAGTTCTGCCAAAATTGTATATCTTTTATTTGAAACATCCAAGAAATAGCATTGTTCAGGCATGACTTACGCTCAATGGAGCTTTCATTTACCAGGGACAATATCAGTGCGTTACATTTTAACTGTAGACAAGCGGTTGCTTTATCTTCCAAAGGCATCGTTATATATAGGAGTGTGCAAAAGTAGCTGCGCAGTTATGTAAAAAACAAAAAAAAAACACGTACAACACTCATTGTATTTATTATACAAACAAATCAATATTTCATATACATATTATAACAAGCACAGCCTTAATCCCTCAGATACTCAAATTGCTTGTCCCTGTTATTCATACAAGCCTTTTAACGAGCGGACACTCGTGCACATTCTGGCATAAAAGTCTTAGTCAGCATCGATTTCCTGACAAGTCTGCACGATGAACTGAATCATGTCATCAGCAGTTGCGACAAAAGTATTATTATAGTTATGATAAATGTATTATTAAGTTTGAGGACACCGAAAATATCAAAAATGAGGGTAACCAATTTAATGTGCTAATAATTTCAATTAATTAAGTATTATAACATTCATTATGATACTTACTGTATACCTACTTTGCATTCACCCCCGCCCCCGCCCCCCTTCCCCCTTTTAGCTATAAATATCTCATAATCAACTTATTACAAAGGCTTCTCACTTAATTCCTCAACAATCCAAGGTGACATATTTGATGCGAGGATAAGGATGTCTTCACAAGACTTAGATTAAGAACAAAGAACATGTTGGACTTTGCATGAGAAATGATTTTAGAGTACAGAATCTTCATGCAAATCAACATTCAATGGGCGACCTTACTGATCTCGTTATAAGGATCTGAAAGTCCAGATCTTGTCTGGGGAAGATACAGATATTGTTTTCGAAAGTAGCTCTGGATCTTGAAAAGCTCAAATAGAAGAAGCGAGACAATAAATATAAAAGTGGAGTCCCCATAAGTGAATTAAGTTAACCCCAGGAAAACCTGACAACCTAAGCTGTGTATGATTTCTTGTTTTTGAGTACTCTTGGGTCCCTTCAATCATAAGGTAAGGATTATCCATTATTTTTGTGTGTATGTTCGTAAATATGTGTGCGTCTGTGTGTATGTTTGTGTGTTAGAAATGCTGCGGGAGAAAGCTGCGTTCTCATCTACTCTTCATACAATGTTAAATTGCCAGGATTTGTTAACTTGAGCAGTGAATACATGGATACAGGAACTCCTACATGTTTTCACCTTTATCCGAGAATGCTAGACACACCTGACTTCCTTCTCTATGCAAAAACAAGGAGACTCTGGGCCTCTGAAAAAAGCAGGTTCGTATTTTTCACAATTACCAGACGGGATTCAAACCCTTGACAGTGTCTTCGATCGAAAGCAGACACTTGCCGTCTTATGCTGAATCATGGCTGCCGCCTTCAGTTTTTGTGATGATAGATAACACATCTTTATATTGTTGTGATAAATGGTGAAGCGCCCTGCAATGTGTAGTAATTATGACTATGCTAGACGCCATTATTGTGATATTGTCAAGTTTTCGATCGCCGATACCTCTTGTCATCTAAGCATATTTATTCTCATTATAGCCTGCATTGTTATTGCTGCTGTTGCTGCTGTCGTTGTTGTTTTTGTTATTGTTGTGCGTGTTGCTGTCGTTTGTTCTTATTGTTTGTATTGTAGTTATTGTTCTCATTGTTGTTATTGTTGCTGTTGTTGTAGTTGTTCGTGTTGTTGTTATCCTTGTTGTTGTTCCTTTTGTTATTGTCCTTGTTGTTGTTGTTATTGCTGTTATTGTACTTGTTGTTGTAGTTGTTCCTTTGTTGTTGTGCTTGTTGTTGCCGTTGCTGTTGTTGTTGTTGTCGTGGTTGTTGTTGTTGTTGTCGTGGTTGTTGTTGTTGTTGTTTTTATTGTCTATGTCGTTGTAGGGTGAAGGTGATAGTTCCTTTGTTGTCACTGCTACTATTCTTGTCCCTCGTTATCGTAGTTGTTGTTGCGGTTGTTGTTGTTGTTTTGTTGATGATGTTATAAGGTGGATGTTATGTTTTCGTCTTTGTCACTGTTACTATTCTTGTCCTTAGTTATCATAGCTGCTGTTGTTATTGTTGTTGTTTTTGTTATCGATCACAGAATACTTTTGTTCATTGGGAAGCTTGTGCTTGTTATTGTCTACCCTGTTGTTGCTGTTGTTGTTGTTGTTGTTGTTGCTGTTGCTGATGTTGTTGTTTCTATTTTTTGTTGTTGTCGTGGAGTGGGAGTGATATTCTTCTTGTTGGCGGCTGTTATTTTTCTTTTCCACGATCGTCATGGTTATTGCTGTTGCTGTTGACGTGGTGATGGCACTGGTGATGGTATAGGTGCTGCTTATGGTAGTGGTCATTGTGGTGATAATGGTGGTGACTACTGTTTCTACTAGTTCTTCTATTATATTCCTCACCTGTATAGAAGATGTTGTCGTCATATAATATATTATCAGGGCGAATTATTGTTACAAACATTGATCTTAGGTTGCCCTTACTAAATATACTTGAGAAAGACGTTCTTACTCGTTCAACAGCATGAATAGCGGCCATTAGGACGTATAACGTCAGTGAATGCTTTGAGGCTGTAACGTCGTCACCATAGGAATCACCACCTGACGTAAAAGGTTAGAAGCCAAACATCAAACCACAGAAACAAGTATCGCCGCGGAGACCAGAATGGCTCTTGATCAATAAGGAAATTGCCTCATATTTGCGGCGCAGACAGATGTTTCAGCTGCTAGAATACATCACGATATTGACGAATTCAAGTTGCTGGTTTCCCCTTTGTCGCAAAGGAGATGGTATTTCAGGAGTGGTGTGGCTTGTCTGGTCATAGAAGCGGACAGGATATCCCCGAGAATAGTGGGTCTTTATAATTTAAGGTCGACCTGAAAATGGGAGGGGGAAAGGTGGTGGGGGGGGGGGGGGAAGAACCTCCCTCCAATGCAACAAACGAAAAGGGGAAACAGCCCCACTTTCCAAATCGATCTTTCTTTTACTATTTCTCTCTTCTTGCCGGATGTTAAATCTCTTTTCCTTTGCTTGAGACGGAGAAAAATGATTCAGGCCAAATTTTTTCGTGGCTGATGAAACTCTAGCAGAAGTGGTCGATTTCCTGTCACAGAAGTGGCAACAGTAATGATGATAGAGGAAGTGCACGGTAGAGAGTGGGTGAAATAGAAGACGGAACAGTAGACTGCGACAATTAATGTAAACGTATCAACAGTGAAGTAATTTCTTTGTAACCCATCGAATTTTCTAAAACTCATAGCTGTAAGTAAATGCAAGGAGTTCGCTAAATAAGCGTATGATAGTTTTTTTCTTTTGGTTTTTTTTTTTTTTTTTTTTTTTCCAGAAGAAATATCTGTGAGGGGTAAATAGTGTTTCTGTGTCCGAGAGATAAAGACACATATCTTAACATGAAATCAGTGATTATTTTCGTTGACAATAAATGTTAAAACGGTATAAATTGGCAAAGTAAACACTGGATGCATATGGGACGAACTCAGATAGATTGTGCCGACAAGTCAATGTTATGTCAAACGCAAATGCAGCTTTTAATCTAACCATCAATAATTCTACTGCATTACTTGAACACCAACAGTAAATGTAAGAAAACTGAAAAAAAAAAGTCATATGTGAAAAAAATGAAAATAAATAGCTTTGCTAGAAAAATAGGAAACAAATTATAATCATTGATGGCTAGAGCATTCTCAGACGAGTGCCTTTCTCAAAGCAAGACGTTGGCAATGTTTGTTCTCTAATAATCATTGCCGCTCATAGGAAAGACACTTAGCCAATAACGGAAATCGTAGCACTTTAATATAAAGAGCATCTGTGTGAATACTGTTTAAATTATTAGTTCTGTTTCTCTAACCGATACTCGACACTGTTTTATCCTTGCTATTTTGGTCCTGTCTTCGTCAGTGACTCTTGCTTGTAGTTAGTGATGCTCTGTTCTGTCCACCCTGGCCATAGTTTGGCTTCTTCATGTGTATGACGAGAACATCATCACCATCGTTAGAGCAACAAATAGAAACAACAGCAACAGTAAAAATACCGACAGTGCCCAACACCCTGTAATGTTGAAGCTGCTGTAGGAAAACAATGCTCTCTGTCAGCTGTTAGAAACCAATGACCTGTCTTGTCTATCGTGTTTCTCTGTTTTTGTTGTGACTGATGTTTTTGCTCTGCTTTTGACAGCTGTTGCTTGTCTTTTACACTCTTTAAAAACCATTACTTAAAAACGTAATTATCTTCTAACATCTGAATGTCAGTCACAGTGTTTAGCCTGATGCGGTAATAATGCCGAAAAAGGCCGTCAAAAAAAAAAAAAAAAACCAATACCCGATGCAGTCATCTGACTTCAGCTTTCTCAATAATAACTAGCAATTCAGATAAGGATTCAGACTTGTGTGTTTTACTGTTTGCAAATGGGTTTATGGCGATCACGCGTCCTCTTAAACTTCCTTGTCAGAGTCAAGATAGTTATGATGTAGCCCTTTATGTCTGGACGTTTTGTTTTTATGCAATTGAAGACTCACGCTTCTCGTTTCAAGTAACATTTTCCCGCTGAGCTGCTCATGTGTTGATCTGATTCTATGTAATATTGACATTCTCTTCTTTATTCTAAGCTGACTGTAGGTCAATATTGATAATGAAAATCCCTCTTTTTCTAAGCTCTAGAATTAGGTCATAGGACATAAGCCATGGGATAACGAGACAAAGTGTAAGGGAAGAGAAGGATGTAAGATTCTCTAGAATAAAATAGACTTCCTCCGGATTTTCCTTTGACGTCACGAGCAGGATTCCTCTCTTTCCCGAGACTGAGAACCTCGCACGGGCTACACAGGTGTAGAACAAAGAACACGTGACAAACGACGAGTACAAGCTTAGCGAAGCTTTAACTCTCGTATAAAGGACAAAAGAACCAAAAAACAAAATCAACCCTGCAGTGTATCCTTTAGAAGGAACAAAGACGAAGATCTCGACAATAATATTATAAACCATCCTTGTGCTTTAAAGGATCCAGATGTATCTAATATCCCCCCCCCCCCCCTTTTCCCCTACATCCATCACCCCTTCTTTCCTTTGACTACCCACTGTTTCATCTACGTCATGCTGGCGATTAGTCAGAGACATCAGATGGACAGAAAAACATCAGGATATAATCATGTGACCTACTTCACTTGTCTAAGTTTCTTTCTTTCTCTCATCCTGAATGTCTCTTCTTTTCCATTCCATTTTTGAAATTCTTTTTTTTTCTATTTTACAATTATGAAGTGCAAAATTCTTCTATTTCATTTTTCGTCAGTCAGCCATTTTGAAAGGAGATAGAAAAAGATGCTTTGCATGAGATCTTTATATAAAGTAAGTGCATTTTATTTCTTGGTACTTTAAAAGTGTTCAGGGATTATCATGGAGAGTTTCGGTTGTTAGTCACCATTTCTAAAGTGTCTATTTATAATGTAATCCATTTTGTGGCCTCTGAGTCTGACTGTCATCTATGAAACTACATATTCTTGCAGATACTTCATCGGCAGACAGATACGGATTCTAAAACTACAAACATTTTATCAAGAATCGATCGCATTAACCGTTGGTAAATTCTGCCTGCCTCTTTCCATGCCAGACCTATAAAGTGCCAAGGTGAACATACATGTGGAAATGCAAACAGTACTCACCATAATTATGATCATATTCAAATGTACTGGAACTGGCAAGTTTGATTACAATCCCTGTGTTTTGGTACTGATAAAATCAGACTTTGGGCGCATTTTATTAAAATTTGTATTTTAATTCTTTTCTGTAGGATAATGAAGGAACAGGCAACACAAAGGTAGCTATATAAATGTGGCATGGTTCTAAGTATAAAAAAAATCGATTGAGTAGTATAATATAATATGCATCCCTTTCTTTATGACTTGCAAAAACACACTCTTGAGATACTGCAATATCCATTGTATGAGGACATTAAAAATTGATGTGACTGTGGACGCCTGTACAGTTACGTTATCACAGGCCAAACTAAACTGGTAGAGATCAACATGTTCCATGCATATATCCATAACAAACTTTGTAGAAATGTTTGTAAATACTATGCGGTTAAATTTCAAATTTCGCCTTATGTTTTCATAACAAACCTATTTTTCTCTAAATTCTATAGACCCAGAATGTGTCGCCAATATGAGCGTTTTTTGTGTGTGTGTGTGTGTTTTTTTTTTGTCGTTGTTGTTATTGTTGTTGTTGTTGTTGTTGTTGCTCTTGTTGTTGTTGTTGTTTTGTTTTATTTTGTTTTGTTTTGCCTGCCTATGAAAATGATATATGCCAAATTTCGTTAGAATCGGTCCAGAAAGAAAAAAGTTGATAGCAAAACAATGACACAAAATCGAGTTTTGAGAAAAAAGCCTTTAGAGTATTTTTGATTTGTTTGTTAAAAAAAAACAAAAAAAAAACAATGACATGGACAGTGGTTTATGCTGCTCTTAGCCTTAAAACAGTCTTTTGTCACATATTAGTCCGGTCTCCATGACTTCTGTGTCTGTTTTTGCCTTTCTTTGTGGCTTTGTAACATCTTTTCTCGAATTTCCTACCTCCCAGCCTCCTATCACCATAAGGGTTCTTTAGAGTCTATATGGGGTCTCCATATCCTCCTCTTTCAAAACCAAGAGTGTCTTGACTTTTACTGTAGCAACAATCATACTATGGAGCATTAGAAATAAACAAGAATTTCACTTCTTGTAGGAGGTGGTGGTTTATTATAGGGCGCCTGGTGAAATGATATTCTTCTTAGTGTGAGTCTATCTTGCGTCGGAGTAGTCACTCAATGTCCATTCCTGGCATTGGAGCTAAAAATTTGCTAGAAGAGGTCATAATCAAGTGTACAATCCAGTAGTGATGATTTATCACTGCATACAGAAAGCAGAGGTAGCCAAAGCCTGGCTGACAATAGGCCGGATCATCCGCTGAATGGGGCAAACACTTAAGAAAGGACATATCCGTTTTTAAAACTATTTTCATTTTCTGAAGAGGCAGAGCTTTTAAAAGAAAACAAAACCCAAAATCGAAATCTTTTTTAGCAAAAACCATATTTCAGGACGCCCTTTCCCCTCTTCCCCTTTAATTTTATATTTCATAAATTAAATTAGTTATTTGGGTTTGGAGCAAGCAAAACACCAAACAAATGATAATTTTTGTTGCAACTATTACTACTTATGGCTATTATAATCTATGCAGACAATAAATCGACACAGTCTGTATTTTGCAGTCACACTGTCGTGGCAATTACTTAGATTGGTTGTCCTGATATATTATTGCAGTGCTTTGGTGACTGAGATTATAAATAGTTCATAAGCATAGCTTATTGCAGTATCTACAGGTAAAGGATAATATCTAGTTGGTCTGAGTTTTCTCCCTTTGTTTTCTGCTTTGTCTTGAGAACGCATTAGTTTGTGAACTTTAGTTCTGTTTTCGAAGTTTGATGAAGACCAGTGGAGACAGAGTTTAGCCTGCCAGCTCTATGTTCGGCTGTTATGAGAGTTTGAGAGTCTATTTTAATTTGTCTATAGATTAGATTTGCAGATGTCTATGAAGTGCATCTGTGATCTTCCTCTTGGAAATAGAGCATTCTGATGTTTCTATAGGATACGTGCATCAGCCATACGTCTCACATACGTCACCAACTAAATGATCTCTTGCTAATGATTCCATGTATGCTTGGTAGCTCTGTTCTTTGTAAAACCTCTGTATATATATCTTTTCTAATCTTGTAAAGGGACCGAAATGAGAAATTATTCACTTAAGCATGATGTTATTGTTAATATTCAATTCTTCTTTCTCGGCTCCAGGGATGAAAACACCGTTCTTTCTTCCTCAAGCTTTCGCCCAGTCCAACTTTTCTTCTTAGTTCTATTAAACTGAATTTCTTACCATGAGGATAACATTCTGACCCCACAGGGAAAGGATGAGTCTAATTCACGATATTTTGTGTTAAATCTTTTGCCTGTATTGTTAGAGTGGTTGGCTATAAGTGCTATCTCCAGTACCAGTCCACATCTGGTACCTGAACTGTTGTGGAAGGTGGCTATCGGAGGAACTGAGGGCTGAATTCCAGTTAGCCACCATTGGCAAAGTAAATGTATTAAAAGAAACAACAGGGGGAAATCTAAAGTATAAGACATGAAAAGCAATTTTCAACAATTGTAAGACTCTTATGCTTAACAGTGGCCTGTACTTAGTGTTTGACAATGCTTACCGGGGGACATTACTTGATGGTGGACAGTACGTAGTCGTGGAAAGATACTGTTAATCTATTATTTTCTGTTTTCAGTGCTTTTCTTCGTCAAGGAGCGGTGGATGATGATGGTTATTGTGGGGAAGAGAAAAATGACTGAGAGAAGAGTTGACTTTGATATTAATGAAATGGTCGTTAATGAGTGATATTTGTTCGGAAGGATGAGTGTTGTTACTCAGAGAAAAGCATTTTGTGTATCATTACCGCCAGACCTCAGCTATCTGGGTCATATCGTTTTTTGTCATTTCAGATGTTCCTGATGTTGTATATATTTATTTTTTTCTTTTGTACTTCATCATTCAATATTGGCGGATGAAGATTTCTGGAGAGACAACCTACCACGTTGTGCTACACCACGCGCAACTATGGATGACTCAAGGAAAAATAATAACAAATCTGATCACGTTTAATAGTGTTGATCAATGACACTCGACGTGTGCGTTTTGCATTTGTGGCAGTTGTTTATTATTGTGGTTACTGTTATTATTTTTGTTCATTTTGCAATGATGATATGATTATTATACAAACTTTTCATTCATATGTAAGGTATCGCAGTCTTCCAATCTCGGTCGTTCGTGTCCATCACTGTGATATAAGGCCCAGTTGCTGTGGTATGTTATGTTTTTCTCACATTCTTTGTAGATACTGTCTTTCTCAGGCAAAAATTCACAAACAAACAGAACTGTTCTGGTACAAATACACACTCATACAGAACTGTTCTGGTACAAATCCAAAACAAACAGAACTGTCCTGCTGGTACATATACACACACAGACAGAATTGTTCTGGTGCAAATCCAAAACAAACAGAACTGCTCTGGTACAAATATACGCACACAAAAGAACCGTTCAGTTACTAACACAAAACAAACGAACTGTTCTGGCACAAAAACGCATACAACCAGGGCTACTTTGGCACAGAAACAACATATTAAGCAGAGCTGCTGGAGCACAAATTTTCTCAAACAAAAATAATCATTTAGCTACAGTTCTTCACACAAACAACATGCTCAAATACTACTAGACACACCAGAAACAAACGGAGATTGGACAGACAGAAAAACTTCGAGCTGGTGTGAAAGAATATGCTCAAAGAAAATTGTTTTGAAAAATACTAATTTAAAAAAAACAACTAAATTAATATCTTATTTTAAATTGTAACTTAGACGAAAGAGACGTGAAAATAAATAAACAATTTAATTAAGACAAATCAAAATCTTATTGGCTTAGGAAGGTGCTCATAGGGCTGATTGTGAGGCGCTATTTAGAGTCTAGCTGACTATTCAAGATTTAACTGAAAAAAAGCTGTCCTGAAATGTTATCTATGCAATAGAATTTTAACTCTTTTCATGCCGATACCACTATGAGGAATAGAAATGCAAATGGTCCTATGCTATAAAATTCAAATGTGGAGAACGTGGAGTTTTTCATTTCATCCTTTGTATGTAAGGAGCCTATCTATAAGATTAGTTCTAGACTCTGGGCATAATTTTGTTTGTTTGTTTGTTTGTTTGTTTGTTTGATTCAGGACAATGAAAGAATAAGTAGTACACGAGTGGCTATGTCAATATAGAGGGATAACATTAAATATAGGGAAATATGCATTTCCCTTCTTACTTGATGATTTGATAGCTGGTGGAATTTTCAAAATTTATCGTAGTAATATAATTTGCCTTTGATATGAAGTTCCACCTTTTTATTTAAACTAAACTTCAGGATGTAACACTCATTAGAACACTAATTTGTTTTTATTATTATTATTGTTATTATTATTATTGTTACTATTATTATTATCTAGACCAAAAAGAAGAAGAAAAAGAAACGGGATATTATATATAACGCAGGTACATACACTTTCCTTTTTTTTTTTAAGTGTGGCCGTTTTGGGTTTTCAGACTGAAATCTGACTCCTCTGCTAATATTTTCACAGCGCAACAGGAAACTGTTACATAGGCGGTCTGCTTGCCGCGCAATATTAGAACTGATTAATTAAATCTCTCTCTCTCTCTCTCTCGTTCTCTCTCTCTCTGTCTCTCTCGGTTTTCTCTTTCTCTATATCTCTCTCAATGTTTTCCTTTCTCTCATTTTTTCTCTATCTTTCGGCAAAGCTTCATGAATACGAAACGAATGAAGCAGCGCGTTGCATATGAGCGGAATTTGCATACAAGTATGATTTAATGAGCTATACACTTAATAGACTCTCTCTTTCTCCTTCTCTCTCTCTCTCGATATTTTTTCCTTTTCCTTTCTCTCTTTCTTTGCAAAAACTTTATGAATGCGAATGGGAAGACGGGTTTCAATTTGTCCTGCAACGACAGAACATCTAATTAAATCCTTTTTGTCTCTCTCTTGTTTATCTCTCATACATTGACTTTCTCTGTGTTTTCCCTCTCTCACACTCTCTCTCTTTCACTCTCTCTCTCTCACTCTGTCAGGCTATTTTCTGCAAAAATCTATGAAGACGACACGAAATAAGAGTACAGTGCTACATGCCGCATATTGGCTCATGTGTAGGTCAGCAACATAGAAACTCTGCATGTGGTAATCATATCCATTTGATGGAAGGCAGGCCTGTAACAATTGCGAACATCACGTGTTGAACTCGCGTGGCGTGAAAGTATCAACTTATTAATCTCTCATTTTCCAAGACATTAATTAAAAGTTTCACATTCATAGCTATCATGTTCAAACTCACTGCAGGTGTTGTCAGTCCTGTGCCATTTTCAACGACATAAGAATTAACAGCACTGTACATTAAGCTGTCTAAAGATCATTTCATGCGTGGAGCAATGTCTGTTTTCAGAGACATTTTTGCCGTCAGTTTTTCGAACTTGTTAAAAATTGTATTCAGAAAAGGAAGGGTCCATACTTCTCTTCATGAAAGATTTACATAATAAATGGGAGGAAATTGGAGAGGGGGGAGTGGAACGGTGGTCCTGACAAATTGGTACAATTCCAGGCAGGGAGCTGAAAACAGAGTTTGTGTGTACGAGTTCAGGACAACTGCCGATAGGAGAGGATGTCTAAGTAACTGCATTGGCAAGTGGGAACTTTTTCTTAAATGTTCTTTCAGCTCAAAATTCGTTTTCAAAAATAAATTTGAAAACAAAACAAACACACATGTCACTGCTCAATAAAATGTTTAGCTCATCTATCCAACGCGCTAAGTCTCATTCTGAAAAATCCTTTGTCTTATGAATTTCTCTCACAATCACCTAGTAAATTTAATGGAGGTTGGCCTACCATACATTCCAGTCCTGATAATTTTGCTGTCACGTTTTCTTTTTTTTTTTTAAATTACTATTGCTCTCAAGCAAGTAATGGACCTTCCCGAATTCGGAGATTTTCCATATACTGACCATGTAGTCTGCAAATGTTTTTGTATTTTCAACCGTATTTTCAGTTTGTGTGTGTGTGTGTGAGTGGGTGAGTTTGTTTGTTTTTATTATATTTTGTTTCACTTTATTTTTATCTGTTTTGTTTGTTTTGTTTTTCATACAGGAAAGAGTTTCAATTTCACAGTCAACTTAAGAAGTTAAAGATCTTGACTCCTGCATTGCTGGCAGGGCGTGCTACTAATTCTGGACGTCTGACCCACTTCTGAAAATGATCGTCCAGCTGTCAGACAGATCTGCGTAATGTCAAGTCTGCGCAGTTCGGACATCTGGAACATGTCCTTTTATGACCACTTGTAGCTCCGCATTCCCTAATCCTCCCCCTCCCCAATATCCCCTACCCCCTCTCATCTACCACTTCTTCATTCGCTACGGTCTCCGACCCAGGACCATTGAGATTGTATTCTTGTGTGTTCAGTGATGTTCTCACATCTCTCTTGTGCAAAGCCCTGTGTCTGTCGCGAGAGGAAGATTGTCAATGCGTCACCAGTGGTGTCCCAACATTTTCCTCTTCCTCCCCCATTGGCCGCAGGAGATGAAATGAAATGAAAATGACTGTTCTGGCAATTTTAAGAAACATTCAAACTGTGGTTAAGATCTGATCTCAACTTTAAACAAAAAAGGAAGTCTTTATCAACTACAACTGCAGAGTTTAAGACCAGGCCTATTTGTACTTACAACGTCTTCGCCGTCTTTATGAACGAACAGCCTCAATCCCTTTGCCGTACTTACGGACGGAAAGAGCCTATAGATTTTCGCCATACTGTGGTCAGGATGGCCACAGCTTAGACGTCCAAGCCAAATTCTTTCCATTGAACATTAAATCATTAAGTTTCTGTTGCTGTAATAGAACGATTAAGATTAGATTTATCATGCACCTAAGCTCTCTTTCTCGCAGCTTTAGTAATTGTCAAGCATTCATTGTCTATCATAAAACAACTAAGTGTGTGCAGAAAAAAAAACGTCTACACACTTTGCCATGACCCCAAACAGGACAGACAACGAAGACAGCTTAAATAGTATAGCATTGAAATCGTTTACTCGTTTAAAAAAACAAATAGAGAGGCCATGAAGGCCATGAACCCAAAGCAAAGAAATCTACCCTGTTAAATGTGTTCTTACTTTCGTTAGTATGTCTGTAACTTTCATTTCTGAACCTAAAGCGGATGAACAAAAGCACTTATCTTTTATTCCGCAGTTAGAGAGTTAGATATTTTTATCTACCTCTCACTGTGTCTCAAATGAAGTGTTCCTGTGTGTATGTGTATGTGAGAGAGAGAGAGAGAGAGTGAGCAAGAGACAGAAGTACCCCTACCCATTAGTGGGGAGGAGGGGGGGGGGGAGCTAGTTTAGGAAAAGGACATACATCTGTCTATCGTACGCATAAAAAAAAAAAATCTACATTATATAATGATATTAACATCTGTTTACAATGCTGTCACATCTCCTTCTCCCCCATCCTCATCTTTCTCTTCCCTCCACCTTCTCCCCATGTACTGCACGTATATCGCAATGTTTCCTGAAGTGAACAACCTGACGTCAAACTGCACCATGATTGTGCGCATCGAAGTTCGTCTAGGGAATTGAGGCTCTTTGTCCAGTTGTTTTTCACTGACGGTATCTTTATGCTATGCACTCAAAGATGCCGATATTCGAGCAGTGAAGTATCAATGTTTTCGATTCTTTTGTTTGTTTGGAATGGTTGCCATTAGTTGAGAAAATCTGCGACTTTATATAAGTTATGGGATTTTTTGGTGATGATCATCGCTGAGTAGATTCCCCATATATCATTTTGGTGACATAATCCTGTTTTTTGTGTTTCAATTTTCTGCATGAAAAACAGGCAAGACCTCCCATCCTATCATTTATCCACTGACCTCCAGACTCATAGGATAACGAGAACCAAAGTCATAAAAAAAATGAGACTAAAATTCCTTTGAGGCCATTGATCACAAACATGCACGTAAACAAACAACGACACGAACACACAATGAAACACAGAAACATACATTTAACTTGTATAAGCTGCTTGTGTGACGTGCATTAAAATTGCCTTTAGCAGAGTTCTCATGCTCACTGAAAGCCTCTCTCTCTCTCTCTCTCTCTCTCTCTCTCTCTCTCTCTCTCTCTCTCTCTCTCTCTCTTTCTGGGCGTAAGGGGCGTGATATTTTTAGATCTGACTTAAGGACTTGCGGCTGTTCAATAGATGGATGAGGAAAGAGGGAGCGGTTGAGTGTGGATGAGAGTGGGCGTAGGGTGGCAGATGACTGTAGAGAGGATAGAGTATAGCATGAAATAATATTTGTCTAGGTGCATTCACACAACCAGTCTGCACAAGACATGTTGCACAAACAAACTCGAGAGGGTGTTTGATCCGAATATTATTGTACGTTCGATAGTATGAGGCGTTCAAAACGCGTTTTCTTTGAGTAACATTCAGTTTAATCAACCAAAATATCAACATCGAGGTGCGCACGCTTGCTATACACTTTAAATCGCGGGGCTATATAATAATTCTCCCATGGAGGCCGTGGGCTCTCTTCTAGTGTATGTACATGTTTCTGGGGGACTCTTTATTATATATTAAGTTTTACGTGTCTTTAGAGAGCCACTGAATAAATGCTATTTATTTCATTTAGCTATGGTGTCTATAGCGAATCCTGATATTACCTAAGTTTCACGATTTGTTTACTTGTCTGTTTGCTTGTTTGTTTGTTTGTTTTTAGAGAGCAGCTGGATAAGCCATTTATCGATGATTTATGATCTATGTTATATGGTCCCTTGGGAAATGCTGATGTATTTGAAATGATTGTTGGCAGGTGATACCATCTGATGCGCAATAATTGTTCTACAGTGCCTGGATGACGTGGTCAATTATTGGCCCTTGCGCACGTAGAGCAATAGAAACAGGTCATTGATTCTTTTCAATCGAAGTATTTTACGTGCAGGCCGAAATTACAACGTTGATTCTTGGCCTTATAGAACTGAACTCTTTTAATTCCTCTATTTTCATTTCATCTCTCTCTCTCTTCAATTTTATCTATTTTGTGTACTCATGTTCATGGTCTGTCTTCATTATTTGTTCCTGACCAGAGTCAAATAAAAGGGCACAGCTGTCAGTGACCAGGACAGTGTACCATATTAGTGAAGCTGTTCACAGTGTCCCGTAATTCTTTCTTTCTTTCTTTCTATCTTTTGTTCTATCTTTCTTTCTTTTTTCCACTGCTTTGTCTCTATTTCTTTCCGTCTTTTTTCCCTTCTTTTTGTCTATCTTTTTCTCTTCATATTTGTGTTTTCGTTCTTCTTTCTCGCGGTATTTGTTTTCGTTGTCTTTTCTTTTTTTTTTCTTTGTTTTAATTGTATTGTTTTTCACCCTTTCCATCTCTCCAGATTCCCTCCCCCTTTCTTCAGTTTATCTTTTCTGATTTAAATCATTAGTATTAACAAAGTAGGCATGTTCATTTGGGGCTGATAAATGATGGATGGTTCAATAAGCTTCAATAAGAATTGAATGTACTTAAAGCACTGACATATTGACAATGTGCTAGACGATACTAAGAAGACAACTGCCGAAGGGGTTAACATCACCAAATCATATTACTGAAATGAAACATTTATTCTAATTTTGTAATACCGACATGCACTGTGAATGTTACGACTTTATCTTCCTGAAGATTGATGTGAATGCTGAAGAGAGCAGTCATGCATTTTCTTTTGTCTAAATGAAATGTTAACTTAGAAAACCAATTTTGCCGAAGGCTGAACAAAGACTTTAACTCACTTATAAATACCAGCTGTTCTCTTAAATTAATATCAAACTTAGGTAACATCAGCATTTCCCAAGAGACCATATAACATAGATTATAAACCATCGATAAATGGCTTATCCAGCTGCTCTCTAAAAACAAACAAACAAACAAGTAAACAAATCGTGAAACTTAGGTAATATCAGGATTCCTATAGACACCATAGTTTATAAATCATAGCTAAATGAAATGAATAGCATTTATCCAGTGGCTCTCTAAAGACACGTAAAACTTAACTTTCTTTAACTCTAATTAAGGAGTGGCGGAACATGGCGGAATTGTTATCGCATTTTTAGAATAACGTCAAAGAAAATAAAGTTTTTTTTTCGAGTTTATATACATAGAAACACAGATCCATATGCAACAATGTTGCATGCCAAATTTCAGATAGATCCGTTCAGCAGTTTTCGAGTGGCTTTTCATTGTGGGTTTTATTGCAGATTTATAGTACAGATTTCAGCGAAAGCAAAAACATCTATAAATATTTGAAAAATATTTTTTAATGCATCGAGTGACTGAAACTAGTTATCTTTGGGCTCTACAATTATGAGAGTTGCCCAGAGTAGTGGACATTAGCTTCCAGATTCTTACGTTTACACTTGTAAAAGTTTTGATAAAGTGTGTATGCAGACTTATATCTATATTATAAAATTGCAAGAAAACCCACAATAGGCTTATGGACTCGAAAACTACTGAATGGATCCATATGAAATTTGGCCGTGGGTTCTCTTCTAGTATTCATACATAATTCCAACACCCACGCCCCTCCGCAGGGGTTCGAAGTGTATAAACAGGTTCTTTGGGTGAAAGCCTGCCATCGGTGGGATGTCTCCCCTGGAATGCCATCCTCGACGTTCCAGGGGTGACATCTCTTCTCTCACTACTCCTGTCTTCTGTCCGGCTCTCTTTCCTCTCTTCTTCTTGACGTGTTTGGCACAATATAGCCGTGATCGTGCTGATGTGCCGACCCCACACAAACAAACCAACACCCACGTACACCTGTAACATACGTGTACCTTTCATGCTAAACAAAAATAATCATAATAAAAACGGTAAAAATTCAGTCTGGCTGTTGCCACGTACAATATCAAAACTGGAGGTCTAGGGGTAAAATTTGGCATTTGGGCCAACAGTAGTGCGTGGGCCCTAAAACACCTGGCAATAGTGACGTTAGATCGAGTCAGTGACCTCAAACATGCAGCAAATTGGCCAAACGTCAGATTTCTATGTCCACAGGTCTGTAGACATCATGACGTCTCGTCAGCTAAATTCATATACTACTAGTACATGCACTATGGCTCTTTTCGTCTATGCATATTATTGAATTAAGCAGATTGCATTCTACACTGGTGGCAATGACATAGATTGGCTGTCCTCTCTCGTCAATGTAACGCTTTTCACAACTGCAATAATAATCAACATTTTTCGCTGACATGGCTCTATTGCAGTATTCAGGGCCAGCCTCACAGCAGTGTGGACCTCCGGGAAAAGCAGGGAACTGAGGCCCATACGACAACTACTCACATGTAAATGATCCATAAAATTAAATATGTCATAGCTTATTTTGACGCATACTGATTAGCATATTCGTTCCTATGCCTGTGGGGCCCCCGGGCAAGTCCCATCAAGCTTTAAGACTACCTTTGTACTATATGCAGGTAAAGGGGAGTGTATGACTGTGTCGGTCTGATTTTCGCACTTCGTATTTCTGCATTGTCCTTTGCTCATTTGTGACCATCTTTTTTCCCCGGAATTTCGAGAGACCAATAGAGACAGAGCTGTACCAGACACATCTGTAATAGGTTATTTTTCCCCATGCCTGAGGATCAATTGTGAAATTTTGCAGACATCCATAATGAGACATGGCATTCCTGTAATCTGGAATTGTAGTGTAAATTAAAAACCATGTCATCATTATTCCACAGTCACTATATTGTTATATGCCAAGACTGGAGAACATTATCATATTGCTCACTTAATTCTCAGAGAACTTCAGAATATACCATTAATTCCATCATTAATTCCAAGAGAACTTTTAAATCTACCGTCACAGCTTATTCTTAGAGACTCATATAATAAACTGTCATAGTCAATTGTAAGCTGCCACAGTTTATTCTAGCTGCGGATCAAAATAGATTATTACAATCCATTTTTTAAAAAAGTGTTTTACTATATGCCACGTCACTGGTAATCTGCGATTGGTTTCCGTCTCTGTTCTATAAATTTAATGTTTTACAGCAGACTGCATTATAGGATGGTAGAAAACCAACGGATGAGTCAAAGTGTCAGAGGTAACAACTTTAATTCAAATTTGTAAACATTGTATTGGATGCACTAATGAAAGGGTTGAAAAAGATGTGCTCTGGATTTTCAGAGTCTTCATATATTTTTTGAAAACGCATTCAGAAGGACTAGCAAATGTCCGCGATCATTTTACAAGGTTTTATATATTGACAAAAGTACCCAAAAATGTTCAAGTCATTATGCTTACTATAGAATCTTTAGATTTAATAGATCACTTTTAACACAGTTTCTAAAAATGGTTCCTCTTCTTTTTAGCTCTTTACTCCGTCCGGAATCATCGGGGCACCTCCTGGTGAGTTGTGCACTAATGGTCTTCATCCGTCGCTGTTGCGGGCCACGGTCTGGCAAAATGTTTCTTTGTCCATTCCTAGATGTTGTCGGTCCATCTTTTCTTCTGCCTACCTCTTCTTCGCTTCCCATTTGCATGCTGTTTTAGCAAGACCACTGGATCTTGCTACATGGCCGTACCATCTTAATTTCCTTTTTCTTCACAGTTGTTTCTAGGGAGGAGGGGGCACTGTATTTACGAAGGCTCTGCGGACCTTTCCGTTTGTAATATCGTCCGGTATGAGATGCCCAAGATGGTTCGGTAGCATCTTCTGTTGTCGTTCAGCTTTCAAAGTCCATGTCTTGCACGCATAGAGTAAGATGGAAAAAACTAGTGCACGTAAGTCGGATCTATACTTCATGGTAATACATGTATTATCATCTCTTCAAGCTGGCTAGTGCAATCATTGTCTGAGCAGCCCGTGAAAGGATTTCAGGTTTCGATCCTCCATTGTTGATGATTGCTGCTATTATTTGAATTGTTAAACTTTTTAGAGATCTTGGGCATGCACTAAGGTCTTTCTTGGTCTAAGTTCGGTATGACTATGGTCTTCTCTGCAGTTTCATTCCATATTCCATCTGTTCTATCCAGATGGCTGACTACGCTGGAAAGTTCTTTCTATTCCTCTGCCAATCCATAAATATCGTCGGCAAATGTGAGTTGTTGTTTTTATGTTTCTTCCTCCAATGCTAATTGTTTCAACATGATCCTTCAGAATGTCACTCATTGTACTTCCCAGAAAGATGTTGGAAAGTTGGAGACGAAGAAGCCCTGACGGTCCGCCATGACATCTACTTCAGAACGTTCAGACGTGATCAGCATCATCATCTTGTGCCATCTCTTTCGAGGTCGATTTGAAAAGATTCGCCATCTCTCTCTATCCTCGACTCCTCTGGTGCACTCCTCATTCCTCTAAAAATAGATCTCCTTGATGTCATCCGTCCACATGCTCCGCTGTCTTCCTCTCGCTCGTTTTCCCTCGATCTTCCCTTCCAGTATATCTTTGCAGATTGTGTTGTGTCGTTTGGTGTGACCAAGATATTGTAGTTTCCTTTTTTGAATTGTTGTCACTAATGTAGGTTTGACTTTTAGCATAGTACAAACATCCTTGTCGATCTTTTTTTCGCCCAACTAATCGCTTCCATACGTCTGAATCTTTTTGTTGTATTTTGATTAGTTGTCGATAGATTTTTTAAAGACATTTTTTGTAGAATGATGGTGATGATGATGATGATGATGATAATGATGATCATAATGATGATGTTTCTTTGTTGCCCCGATGAAGAACCAAGACAGAAAATTTGGCCAGTAAAATCGCTTTGTTCAGTTTTAAACACATCAAGTTCTCAGATTGTTGTTTGTTTCTTTAAGTGTATTCAGTTAGTTGACGGTTGACAATACGTTTTAAATTCAGTTTTTTGTTGTTTTTTTTAAAATGGAAATGACAATGATGAAGATAATTATGATGGTCGCGATGATGATAATTGCTCCGTTCCAGCTCTGACAGCCTGGATTGTTGGTTTAAGGAGTTCAAAAGGTACAAGTCTCAGCCGATAATGGCCATTTGTTGATGTCAGTTACATAACATAGAAAGGTAAACTACAGCAGGAAGAAAACGAGACTTTAGAAAAGGTAAAAAAAAAAATACGATTTCGACAGAAATAAAAAAAGGAGTAGTGAAAAAAATAAGCAACACATGAGAAAATGAAGGTAGGCGAAGAAAGCATAAGAAAGTGAGAAAAAAAAAAAAAAAGGCAGATATATAGCTGGGAAGAAACAATAGAACGAGAGAACGAAATACAGAGGAAAAAAAAGAAAGAACAAAAAAGGGAAAAAAAGAACAAGAGATACAGAAACAAAGAAAGAAAAATAAAAAGTAAGAAAGAATGAATGAATGAATGAAGTTAAAAAAGAAAGAAAGAAAAGATGACAGAAAGAAGAAAGAAAGAATAAAAGAAAGAAGTAAACAAAGACAATTCTATAATATATAGTCACACTTTAAACTTTCAGTACCATACAACAGAGGAAGCCCAGATAAGGATTATATTTCTTTTGATTTTATTATTCATTTTTAATATTTTTTTTGGTATGTTTTCTTTTTTTGTTCAAATTCAATATATCATCAACATTAACATAATAATCACAGCACCATATTGTGACAAACATAATATATGGAAGGTGGAAACATTGCACGAATCCAGATCTTCTTGAGTATTGCACAGCATATCACTAGTAAACTTCATCCAATCATTCTCAGTAATACTATAGAACCTCATCCAGACAATAGGACGTATGCGTTATCTCCGATCATTCAAGCAACAGTTTTACTGTAACAATCATGCACATGGCACTCTGCTAAGCTATTTCACACCGCAATTGCCTTACATTTCTTGACATTCCACTAAGAAAAACTTATAGATGTGCCATTCTTTTAATCTGATAATTAATTATGAAGCAGTCAGTCAGTGTTTGGAGTTGCAACATTGGCAGCTGTAGGCTATTGTATGGTTGATGGAATGAATAGACATAATAACACATGCTTTGGGCGTAAGTGACAAATGAATCTCTCAAAAACTTGGATTTCTTCACTCTAAACGAGTGAATGACTAAAGTCAAGATCTGTCATCAGATTTCATGATTTTTGATGACCTTTCTAATCTTCACCTTGAGTTTCAGAGAGCTTTAGTGGAATGTTCTAAAGCTAAAAGGAGCTAGACTCGTGTCTCTGTTGTAGTGGTGTTGTTGTTGCTGTTTGAAGTTTTTAAACTTACAGTCTCTCTGAGTGCCTTCAATGCAGCAGACAAATTCTGGGAGATGCAGTGCTCATTGAGGTTTATGTCGACAAACAGATCTGGACATGTGATATGTCTGGATGATGATACTGATGATGAATGTGATAACTGGCGGAATGGAGGTAGACAAGGCAATAGATGAACAATGATGTCGATGACAATCAAAGTAACAGCCATGCTGATAGAAGGACATTGTTGAATATAAAGCAAAGGATGAGCAGTAAAGAAGGCCAGCAATCATTGAAAGACTGTAGTGATTGACCATTCATCAACTCATAATCACACTCACACTTTCCACGTTTTTGGACGGCATTGTCGTATAGTTCTTGTTAAGCCTAAAGGTATTGGCATAAATCTCTCATTAGGCATTGGTGGTCAGACAGGTTATCATTCTTAAGGGGGCACATCCTTCCCACTTCCTCTCACTGAGGCGCACACAGCTTTGTGATAACATTCATGCTTACAAAATTTGTAATCCGCTCATATACAAGGCCTCATAGCACTCGGTAAACACATGTGAGATAAAATATTAAGGCGCATCAGAACACCAGTAAAATGAGCAAAGAAGGAGACACAGATGTGTGCACAAAGGCCCATATAGTATAGTACAGGTTAAATAAATAATACATCAGTACCCTGCCCATATAAGTATTAGCAAATCTGGAAGCAAAGCTCGATGCTATGACATGTAATGACTGATGAAAGATCTGATGATAGAAAGGCATGTCTGTGAGAGGATCTGATTAAAGATAATGTTCTCCATGTTTTGGTCAGCGCATTAGGTTTCGGAATGTTTGGCTTTTCAAAACGGCTATTTCATTTCTTGAGATCTGACTGGAAAACGGCAAATTTGGATTATTTAATTTTTCTTTCTTTCGGGGGAGAGAGAAGTGGAGAGATAACCAATAACGAGGTAAAATCCACAATATGTTTTTCAGGCTCATTTAACGATCTAGTTGCAGCTTAAGGCACAATGATCAGATGCAATACAAAAACAATGATAGAATATTAGATGTTGGCATGTTTAAATGTACTGGAAATCGACAGGGTTAAAGAGAAGATAAACAAATAGGAGTTGGTAGGTAGTGCCTTATCACGCGGGATAACTGGACTGAAGCGAGAGTGTAAGGCAAGAATGGATCAAACAGACGGGTGAGTCACACGGCCGATGTAACAAGAATTGCGAACCATTTAGGAACAAGCTCTTTCTCCGGCCTATATGTTCATAATATATCAGGTCTGAATGTTCATCAGCACAGTTGTGCTCAGGCATAGTCTTTCTGTCTCTCATGTTCACCTTCTGATTCTTTTTCTCTGTCATCTTATGGACGATGGTCACCGAAATGTGAGAGAGCAGAGGCCGCAGCCTCACTGGTGTCCCGTTCCTGTATCCAGCAATGAGAATTAGGATCCACTGAAGGCCAAGCTATCAGTGATTGTCAGTGTTCAGTCTTATGACTTGAGGACACCTAATTGTGACTGGAGCAGCTAAGAGTTTTAGCATAGAGATCTCTGGTTGGCAAAGTCTTCAGGAGATCAAAGTTCAACGAGAGAAGAAACGCCCAATGATGTTCACCTTCTTCTTTCTGAATTTGAGAGCAGAAAACACCACATGCTCGAACACCTCTTTAAGTCCGTCTTTTCTTTTGGCTGAGCACTCGATGTAGCAGTCAGCACCGATAGCCCTCGCCATGGCCTCTCCTTCCTCCGGGGATACCTCGCCTTCGTTGCCATTTCTCATGTCAATCTGTGTGCCCACCAAAATGACTGGACGTCTACGCTTGGTGTGACGTTTGATTTCGGGGATCCACGAGTTGCATACACTGGAGAAAGAATCTCGGTCTCTCACTGAGAAACATAGAACCAAGACCTCGCTCTCTTTGTACGTGTAGGCACGCAGTTCTTCAAAGTCACTCTGTGAAAGACAAAAGATAACACAAAAAAACAATAAACCACCTGCTGTGTAAACTGAATGTCAACACTAGACAACAATAAGCAATAAGAGGTTAAAGACCTTCATAAGCTGGCAGTCAGCTGCAAACATGTTATGGCTTTCATCAACAACCTTCACTGAAAATGCTGAGCTAAGAATAGATTCACCATTTGACCACAGATTAGAGTATTGATCTACTGATAAGACTTGCCTAAATTTGTGCTGCTATATACGGAATTCCGTGCAGGACTCTATTCACATTCATACAAACGTGAGACATTCCACACATGGTTTTGTTTACAACTTGTTATTCTTAATTCGCCATCCCTTCACTGCCAAGAGGAACGTTCTATAGGCCAAGTACATTCCTATCTTCGTAATAGAGGTCACTTGAGAGCGTGATCACATACCACAATGGTGAGGTCAAGATACTATCGCCGACTTCACCGACGCCAGTACTGCCTAACTCTAATCTTACATTTAGTGCCACAATGTTAAGTCTCTTCAACGACCATGGATTCAAAGGATCCTCTAAATTCTTCACGGTCTTTAATGCCATTGCTCAACTCTCAAATAGTAATAAAACTTGTTATCCCGCCATTGGCTAGTCTTAAGTGGTCACTGCCCCGTACACCTTGCCGGCCCCCCTTAGGCTTGAGAAGTGGATTAGATGAACACAGGTGAGAACAAATGCAAAGTATTTCGGAAATTTGGAAGCCTGTGTTCTACTCCCCATGAATCAGATGCTATTTTTGACTTGATAATCCTTTCAAATTAGTTCATTCTGCTTTTAAAACAATAATTTTAAAAAATCCCAAATATGTTTGTTGTCATATTTAAGAATGACAGAAAACAATAATAATGCTATCAATTGCCCTCTCAAGTGGGCATATTAAAGTTCACTGTGACAGACACAATGATCAGGTAACAGGTAGCACTAAGGATTGTCACCATAGCCGCTACCTGTGACAGTTGACAGATTTATGGTTCCGCCACACGCAGTGATACGAGGGCCATCATGTCAAAGTGTAATACAGCTACACACACTCACACACACATGCACAGGACCACCCCCAAATTTTGCCAGTGCAGTACTATGAATATCCTATTGCTATGTCTAATTGAAGCGAAGTAAAAGAAAGGCAAATAGTTTAAGCTATCAGCCAAATACAATCAATGACAATAATGAGCCGATGCTTACCTGGCCTGCAGTATCGAAGAGACTGATAAGGAAATCCTGGCCACCAACATGGAGAGGCACTGAAAAGAAAAAAGAGAAAATAGTTATTCATTTGATTCCATTTATAATGGCCATTTAGATCACAGTGTTTGTTATAGGTTAGTGTCAATATGCAAGTCACCACCTCTGTTGAATAGCTATTGTGCAGTGTTTTCTTACATATTATATCAATTCAGTTTGGATAGGAGCGAATGAAGCAGATTTCTTATGCTTTATAAATTATTTACTCCAATGATGTGCTGGCTATTAAATAAATATTTCAAATGTTTTAAACATTATAGACCGTCATGAATGATTGATTCAGCGGTGCCGTGAAGAATAACAACATACTATATTACAGTTTGCTTCAAAATTAATTAATTTAATAATTTAATTAATTTAATAAATTATTCTTGTGCAACTGGTTCCTTTACTGCAAATGAATAGAATCAGGACGATAAATAGCTGAAGGGAAGATGGTAATAAAGAAGATAATGTTTCAGAAAAGAATGATGGTGAAGAGATTCAACTCACCAGGATAGTTGTCAAAGACTGTAGCTGTGTATGTATCCGTGAAGGACTTCTCGGTGTAGGAGAGGGTGAGGCAAGTTTTGCCTACCATCCCATCTCCTACCATAGCGCAATGCACGTGCTTGTCAGAAACTCCGGCCATCTTCATGATAGATGTGACTTGTAAGAAAGAAACCGGGACCACACAAAAGTGAATGCGATGATGGAGAACAGACTTGTTGGGTGAAGAATATGACTTGACTAGTTTAGAGCGGAGGGAATGTGTCGTTAGCGATCAGCTGGTTGACTTAAGAAATTTATGTGTGGCTCGTGGTTTTATACCTTATCCGAGGCTGTCTCGGCGAGGGCATGGAGAGAACGGCCAACCAATGGCAAACCAGGACAATCGAGGACTGGAAGGACACCGGATGAGAGAGTCGTGGTCGCAGGGCGGGCGAGCGGCCACACTCCTCATGTACCTTGCTGGGCTGTGGGGGCAGGGTGAGGTATGGCACTGTTTGCTGGCCTCTGGTACTGTACCGGCCGCTGGTCTGCAAGAAAAGATAGAGTGAGAGCTGTATGGACGGGAGTGACTGGTGGTGACAGATAGATAGATAGATAGATAGATAGATAGATAGATAGATAGATAGATAGATAGATAGATAGATAGATAGATA
>JBCEWB010894929.1:0-15712 GCA_039654565.1 Peronia peronii
CATTCACCGCCTGATCGCCACTTATTACATCACGACAAACACCCTTCAACATCCAGAAAGGAAGTTCGTGACAATGAATATTATGCAGTCAGATAGAAACCCTTTCTTGTCTAGCAATTTCTCTTGACAAGTTTATCCTTTTTCAAGCACACAGGACACTGTGATCATTATCTCATCTCACAGTGCATATAGCGGTATCTTTTATGACCACAGACTATCGAGTTAGTGGTGGTGGCCTTGAGCCTGTGAAGACCTCCCGGGAGTGAAAAGTAGGCCAACATACATTATGGATACACTGGCTGGTTGTCGGTATTCCCTGATGCGTGCATGACACTAAGTCTTGTGTGTAATTAAATGCGATAAGACACGTCTTCTCGTCAGATAGGTAGTGAAGCCTTTTCAGGCTGTATTTATCTATTCTCGATTGTGGATCTACTTCTAATACATGTACTTCTTTGTTTTAACAGCGATTGGCTGTCTGATTGATTGAAAAACTGAGTGTTCAGTTCAACAGTGAAGACCTGATAATATCCGAGTATGGACAGGAATGTGTTTTGCTGATTCCCAAAGAGCGATGGATGACATAGAAGGCGCAGGTATGTATGTGTGTGTGTGTGGGGGGGGGGGGGGGGGGAACCAATGGCCCTTGAGAGGCGAACCCACGACATTGGCAGAAGTCAAATCATAGGTGATGAAGTGGAGAAGTAAAGTTCACGGTTTGGGTATGAGCAAGTCACTGCTGTTGTGTAGGTTCAGTGTAGCTAACAGCTATATTAAGGGGGTATGTTCAGTGTGCACGTCGTGCCAAACAAAAGGTTAATTAAATGCATGAAGTCCGCACACATTCTTATTTGCTAAGACTTGATTCAGCCACTATATTGCTTCGCCTATATTCTCCAGAAATTTGACGACTGTGTCATTGCTGTTATATCGAGGCAATAATCCGTACCAGATCAAGTTTTCTATGTCAGGACTTTATAGCCTTGGGGATCACAAATATGACATGCGATATTATCAGCACTGAACGAAGGATTTGGCATCTGGACTAAACAGATTTTTTTTTTCTTCAGCTTATTAACTCCTCTTTGCCAGGCACATGTGTTATTGAACAGACCTGACAAAAAGCAGAAAATCACATCAGTCTTTTTCTTGAGACCAACAGGTTACCATGAAAACAAATCTGAAAATAGTATGGTTCTTGGTACATGTAAGCTTGGAAAATGTTTATCGCCGTTATACATCTTATTTTGTCAAATTTTTCTGCCATGAAAATTTCCAGTAAAAGGAAGGATACGGTATTTTTCTTTTTTATAATGCTTGTTCCATAATCCTTTTTCATCAATCCTCTTTGGGCAAGCGGCAAGTCACCGCATGTTGGAAATTAACAACACATTTTAATTAGAAAGAAAAGCCCGCCGGGTTCATTAAGTAACATTTGATTTCAGTCGATTCGATGTTGATCTGATCTCTATTTTGCAGCGCGTTGACATAATCATGGCGATACTGGAGTCTTACAGTTTACTGGTCCACAGATTTTTATAGAGATCGCAGAGCGAGTGAAGAAGAGACAGTATCGGGAAGGAAAAAACAATACATGTACTATAGTTATGCTTTGTACAAAACAGAGTTAGATAATACATACACTCCGTTCTCAGGAAAACAACCATAATGTATCAATGTTACATTGGTTTAAAATCCATGATAAATATTTCACTCTCAAAAAACGAATGGAAAGTTCGCTACTAACGGCATGAAGATCTTAGGAACGTTTCACCTGAATGTAGCCTAAATGGAATGAACAATGAAATAAAATGTGCACTATCTTTACATTACGACCGTTTTGTTAATGCCGTTATGCTGCCGAATATGACCGTGAGATTTTGAAGAATCACTTCTAACTCGTAAGCGTAGCGACTGCAAACTCGTGGTTTGTGAGACCACAAAATCTCAGTAATAGTTGTTAATTGAATGCTTGACGTTCGTTAATTGAAAAAGAAGTCATTACTATTATTATTTTTTTCTTTAAGGACAGTCAGAATGAACCTATTAGTCCTGAGTGAGAAATGCCGCTTATATCATAAATATACAACAATTAGCTTCTTTTTTCAGAAAGCCAAATAAAGACTCAAAATCGATCGGCCTGTCAAACAACGTCAGAGTGCTCCCTAAATCTGCCCTGAACAATGCAACATGTTTATACTGGCAATCCCGATTTAATTACATTTGACAGACCACACAAAAGAAAGGAGGGAACTGTAACGTTTATTACACGGGACCAGTCTGACAACCTATCCCAGAGCGACACCATTGTGATATCATGGACGTATTCAGAAGAAGTGCTGAAGACTAGGATTGGTCTGATCTAGTCAGGGCCTTTCCTTCACTCTGAAAACAAATGCCCTTTTCCTTCCTTCTTTCACATCCCGTTACTTATCAGAGCATCACTGCATAACACTGCAATTTTCGTATAATAGATTGTAAAGCGCTTAGAGCCTGTACTGCACGGGGATAAGCGCTATATAAACACTCTTTATTATTATTATTATTATTATTGTTTCTTTGCTTTGCTTTGTTACGTTTGCTGAGAAGGTGAAAGTGAAACCAAAAGAAAAAAGAAAGTGAAAAACACCACACAGTGTGGAGGAATATCCGGAGTTTTGAATGTCAAGCAAGTTGCAAAATCGATCCATATCGTAATAAGCTTCTCCAGGAGGAAAATCCTAATATTTTTTAAGAAATTGCACATGACAAGAGTTGATCAAAAGAAAACCAACAAGTACGAGAGTTCTTTAAAATAATTTAAAACGTTTATTTCACCAAAAAATCATTCATGCAGGATTCCATCCCATCAAATGTTTCAGAAACATTTCAAAATTGTTGACATTTCATGTTAAAGGAAATAACAGGCCTGTCATGACATGTGAATAAACTCCAGGATCTAAACAAAAACACTTCTTGTGTTCTCTTTTGGGCTGTAATGGCTGGATAGAGAGAAAAGATGGAGTGAAGAGGGGAGGGAAAGGATGAATAAGTGCAGTAATATGGACTGAAGAGAAAAAAAAAAAAGAAATGGGGGAAAAAAAAAATAACGGAAAAAGCATTCCATTCCCCACTGAAGTGAAAGTTCTGTCAGTTCTCAGTGCAAAACAAAAATGTACAATTATCGGTGCAGTAAACTATGTGTGTCCATTTTCAGCTTGAGCCTATGCGTGTATATGCTATCTAAGATTTTCTCAAAGACAGAGGGAAAAAAATCACAGTGAACATTGTGCAACTAATCCACAGCAGCCAATCCAAAACAACCCCATGAAGAACTTCGGGTGTTGAAAAAACGTACATATATCCTCATTTCTTCTTTCTTCCTTTCCTGATCTCTTTATAAATAACTCAAGTCTTAAGAAAATGCTGACAATGTCAAGAACAAGAGAGTGGTGAGGAGAACCTTTTTGGAAACAATTACATTACATGTACATATGAGGGAATCACTGACCATCAGTGTTACAAAACACAATGACATTGTAGTGGAACAGAGATGTGACCCTGCTATGGTAATAGTATAGCCAAAGGATATACTGGAGACAACACCTACATGAATGACTCATGGAGCCCAATGATTACAGACAGATCTGAGGGGGAAAATAAAAAACATCTTGAGGAGGAAAGACATTGATCTACAACAAAACAAATCTGATAGAGCATAAGAAACAAGCATGATCTTGAGAGTCTACAAAAGAAAGAATAAGAAAGAAAGAAGGAAAAAAGAGAGAAAGAAAAATATAAAAAGAAATGAAAAAAAAAAAAGAAAAAACAAAATATAAAGAAAAGTGAAAAAAAAATATGCAGTTTTTTTTTTTTGGTCCAATGTAAAGCAAAAAGAGATGTTTTAAAAAAGAACATAGTGCAAGAAAGACAATCCACAAGCAAAGTGTTGATGATTATCTCACTATTCTTTCTCTCTAGTCTTAATTTGATATTCCAGATCACACCAATGTCCATCCCATAAACAACTTTCCATCAAACACTTGAACTCAAGTTTTATTTAATCGATTCCTTAAATCAAACAAATTTAAAAATCACTTGAAAATGATATAATAAGATTCTAAA
Source organism: Peronia peronii (assembly GCA_039654565.1). Classification (NCBI taxonomy): domain Eukaryota; kingdom Metazoa; phylum Mollusca; class Gastropoda; order Systellommatophora; family Onchidiidae; genus Peronia; species Peronia peronii. The sequence continues at coordinate 4,105 of JBCEWB010894929.1, forward strand.
TTAATAATGCTGAATCTCAAATAAACAAATTGCATCAATAAGGCAAATAATTTAATACATGTATAATGTATGGTTTACATTTTGTGAATAACAATAATTGATCTTACGATCATATGAAATATCCAAGAACTGAAAGGTAAAATCAAAACATCTGAATATTATTTGCTCTGAATTATTACCTGACTAGAAAACTAGTGCTGACGTCAGCAAAATCAAATACCTCTAGGCTGTATTTAAAAGGAGGTCCCACTTCTACAGGATGAAGAACCACCAATGTTCAGTGTAACTTTTCCTTGTATTTGCTTCACTGAGTGTACTGATATAGTGTCATGTAGTCTTTTTTTTTAAATTCTTAATGCTTGGCTAAAGTTTTGGCATTAATCCTTCAATGCCATGACTTTGTGGTTCACCAACTGATATTCAGTTGCACATAAGGATCCTCATCCACCAGGCATGATGGGAGAATCCAGAATCAGTCAAGATTTAAACAACACAATAAAAAAAAAAAAAAAACAGAACACAGCAAATGAAACCACAGCAACTTTTGGTCAGCCAATAAATTCAGTACACCCAGTCCCAGACTACTAATTTCAACAAACCAGTCAAGCCAGGGAGTTGTTCATAATACACAGGCTTTACAGACAATCCATGCTGAGGATGAGACTGATATCTCCAACTCCATGCTTGTGAGATCAGGGAGAACATCACAGCCAACTACAGGATGTAGCATACCTCAGGCACAGTTTCCAGTACAGGACACACTGGACTCCAAATCTGATAGGACTGATGATTATCAAAGCCAATACAGAACATCTGCCTGTTCCAGCTAAAACTTATAATATGGACAATATAAGCTGCATGTCTTGATATAAAGCTGAGATATGTATATGTGTGAGAGATCCAACTTCAAACAGCTAATACACTACAACTTCAAACACAAAACAAAAGCTAAAATATTAATACATGTATATGTACTACAAGTATAAGGTCGTACATCAATAAATACAGCTGGAAATCTATATAGTACAATACCCTGTATTTCCAAAGCAAATGTGAATCACTTAACTGACAGCTGTATTCACAACCTACAACAGTTTAAAAGTTCACATCACATCTCATGTCTACTCTGATGGCTTGTCAAGTGACATCTAAAAAAAAAAATACAATGACATTTTTTACTCTTCTTATGGACTTTGGGATATTTTGATAAAGGTCTCTTATGGGAATACAAAAAATAAAAGAATCGTTAGAAAAAAACCCTCTCTGTTGTTTGTAGTTTGTATAATTCCCTTCACCAAGGATGAAAATGTCAAAACATGTCAATGATAAATCAACATCCCACGCCATCCTGCAGTTGTTGCACTGATACTTCTATAACAGAAACGATGAGAAAAAAATGCTTGTTCTGATTTGAGATAAATAAATTTTTCTATGGGAAAAAAAAATTATAGCACTAAATTCTTTACTTGATCATAGTGTCATGGAGAGTCATTTGTGTATATATTTGCCATCACATTGTTATCAGTTTCAAGAAAGCAAACTGTGAAAATGCCTTATCAATAACTTCCGTAAATGTATTTCAGAATCATTAAAATCTTATTCAACAAAACCAATATCAGTTGATCTTAATTTAAGATCAATGAAATTGTTTGGAAAGATAAAGATTTTCAGGTCATGAAGTGTTCCCAATCTGTTAAAGGAAAAACTGCATGAAGAATATAAACTTTCTTTGGATTAAAAGCAAGCAAAAGCCTGCATTTCTTTGGCACTTAATTCACAACATCAAATTTCAGGCAGAATTTTTCACAAACAAAACAAACTGCAGTGGAATGGCCATACCACTTCACAACAGAAACTTTCTTTTACAGCCTTGCAGCAGATATAAAGGTAGATATCAGTTTGTAACTTTGTTCATTCTGTGCCTTGTTACATGTATTTGTGTACTGAATTTCATGTAACGATTTAAGAAAAAAAAGTTCTTTCTTTCTTTCTATTTTCTGAAGCATGTTGATCTTAGCAATGAGAGATTATGAACGAAGGTCACATCACTTCACACAAAGTCCACTGCAGAACCATGAAAATACCTACATGGAATGTCTAATGGGTAATTCACAAGGTTCTCAAAGGAAAAAGTACTGACAAAATGGAAGAAAAAACAAAAGAAAAAAAAAAAATAATAATAACAACAACAACAACAAAAAGACTATCTGTTTTCATGAAAACTAGAACATAATCAAAAAGTAATAATAAAATGCTTAAGCAATAAGTAAGGTGTACAATGGTGGCAAAATAATGAAAAATGAGTGAATGAAATTCTAAAATTGCACACTGTTTTTAATAACAAAAAAACAAGCTCCTTGTAAATAACAATTTGGTATGGATTTCAAATACCACCATCTTCACTTTACAAGAAACCCTTATACAAATATATAATAATATTTCTCATAATTAAATATGACTATCTGTTCCAAATTTGTTTATCACAATATATATAAACTGGAGTATACTAACTTGGCAAAGTAATGCAAACAATGGCAATTAACTGAAAAGGTATATAAAAGGCTGAGTTAGAGATGAGTATTTTACATGGATTTAATTTCAATCAAAATTCTTCAAAATCTCTATGAATAATCAAAAATCATCTTGTACTATGGAATATGTTGACCATTTTAAATTCTCACTGATGTAATTAAGACAATAATAAACAATAAAAAAAAAAAAAATTTTGAATGATCCATCTCATTACCGGCATAGTGAAAACGTCTTCCACAGTGATGGCACATCTAAAGCTAACAGTAACTCAGAACTAATTTCTTTGACTATTATAGTGTCTCCTATAAATGTCACAGATGCACATAACGTTCTATGGCTTTCCTTTTGCATATTTAAAAAACACAAATGCAGCATCATATACAAAAACTTCTATCTGATTGAAAATAAAAATTCATTAAAGTCTTCTACAAATACATGTAACACCTTTTTCTAGAAACACTTTCAAATATCTCAATAAAATACAGGAGATCTTCTACTGTTCAAAGTTCTTCTTCTCTCAACTCCAGGTCTGGTTTAAAGGAATATTCTCAAGGATGATGATTAAGAGAGAGAAATCTGAGATAAAATTTCTGCATTATGTTTAATGCACTTTCTCATTCATGCGCTTCCTCATTCAAACCAAAGATAATTCTTGGAAGAAGAAATTCACGACAGATTTCATCTTGTGCTGAATACTATGATCTATCAGCAAGGCACAAGAGGCAGCAAACATTTTCCTTCACCAGCATAACAGCTGATGTCAAATTTCTTTGTGGGTGCTTTCAGTCAAATTATGTTTTGGAGGACATTGTTCAGCAATATATATTGTGACTTCAAATTGAACATATGTTTTAGAGAATACTGTTCAAGTATCAAGTATACTCTGACTTTAGTATCTATCAGGTGTTGCTGGCCCTTTAGATGTGATAACATCTCCCTGATATATATATATATATATCCATGGGCTTAACTTTCAAAGTGACTATTTCCCCTAATGTCATCTGTTAAAATGTCAAAGCATCATGTCATATATGAAATGAGAGAAAAATATATCTCAATTAATTGGCTTGCAAGAAGACACATGATAAATCATGTCATTTGTTTGTAAGATATGTTGGCAGCAAAGGACAAAGATTGAAAATGTAATATAATAGTATATGTATAATTCTTTGTTCAAAAAAACATCCCGGCCAATAATCCTATATCTATCTCTTGGGTGACCTTAATGTGTTGATACTTTAATACTTTGTGCCATGATGAGATCACAGCCAAAAGAAATAGTATATGTCTAAGAATAACAGCAGATCTGAGCGTTCTGCTCAAATAACAAACATACGTACCTGTATGAGAGACATTTAAAGTTTTCTAAGGACTGGAATATTGGGTTTTCTTATTTGAATGAAACAATGACTCTAGAAATAATATCAATACATTCGTACAACTGTTCCTCTGTAATGACAAGCGGAGGGGCAAATCGGATGATATCACCATGGGTAGGCTTGGCAATGAGGCCGTTGTCACGCATTTTAAGACAGACATCCCATGCGTCATGACCTGGGAAAGCAAGAAATACCAAACAATATCTGTAATATGTTTCTTGAACATTGTATATCGTTGACGGTATGATGAAATCGGCCAAGTGCCAAAATCTGATGTATCCATTAAATTTTTTTTCAACAGGAATTTTAACTATAAAAGTATTAAACATTTCTAGAAGCCCCTTTTCAGGCACGTGTGAAGAAAGAAAAAAATCATCCATCATTTCAATTCTGATTTATATCAAGATAAGTAAAAGATTTTCTTTATGTTACTTCCTGTAAATTTTGATGTCTTGGCACATGCCTGATTTTGTCATGCCACCAACGATACGACTCATATAACTTCCAACATTTGTGTCCATGACTGATATCATGTGTTCTCCTAAAACATAAAAATTAAAAAAGACACAAATCCATGCTTGAACCAGAAAAATGAGGATTTAAGTGGTCTTGAATAGTAGGATTCTAACTCTATCAGAATGACAAAAGAGGTATTTTGAGGTTGGTCACATGATTGAGAGATTTTAACTCACACGCTGATTTGTGTACAAGCACTGCTCATGGCAGGCAGCTCTTAACCAATGTCAAGCTTTCAGAGATATTCACACCATATAACAAACCCATCTGGGACTGATGTTGCCTCTGTCATGTGACTGACCTTGAAATACCTCATTAATTTACTTTGACACTGGCTTGGCTGTTGGGAAAGTCACAAGCAATGATTCAAAATACTATAGGCCTACAAAATGTATGAAGTTGTGTGTGATCCATGCAATTGCCCTGAGCTCTTTAACCATAGATAATCATGTACGAATTAAATCCAGCTCATACTTTAAAAGTAAATTCCGGTACATGGATTACACTTTCCTACACAAGTTCTGTCACTTCATTTTTATAATGTACGAAAGTTTAGATACCAGCAATTGTTATTTAGTCATAAATCCCATCAGCAGATCATCACTATGTTCTGTACCCAATTTTGAACACCAGACAGATTATACTTTTTCCCAATGGATACTCTGTTGTGACTAAAACTAATGCTGTAAAACTAATATCAATTTTGGTAGTAATCAATACTTACACTCTCAAGACAGAATCCAGGATTTTGAGTAAATTATTTCAACCCCACAGATCTGGTCAAGGAAGCCTTTTATCCCTAAACCACCAAATTCCATTAGCAATATAATTTACTGCTTTCAACATTTGACAGAGTTCATTGAGTTTGCCACTAAAAAGACAAGAACAAAATGAACTTACAAGGGTTCTGGTGGTGAAACTATTACTTTATCTAATGTTCTTATGCAAAGCATAATATTAATCTCCACCTAAGAATCCGCTGCCTAAGAGCCCAGTCCGCTTAAGTGCCCAGTCCCTCTAAGAGCCCGCCTCTGCTGTGAAAGGGAAATTTTCACTATAATTTACCTCCATAAAAACCCACTCTCGAATAAAAAATCCACCTGAGAGCCCTTTGCCCAGCCAAAATGGCAAGTACTACAGTGCAATTCAACATTTTCTTCACCTGAGAGAAACATACACAGATGTATAATTATCTGTAACTTATGGCAATGATCAACTTAATCAAGCAGACAAGACAATAGTCAATTGGGATGCCCAACCTATCAAACCAACTAAGAGCCCGCTTTTTTTGTCTCCTGATGACCAAACTCTTGGGTCGCATTTTCAGTATGAACCATTGACAGATGACAAGCACTTACACTGTTACATTATCATTATCATTAAATGCAGACACAAAAATACTATGCATTATTCAATAGCATCTTGAACATGATTTTTTCATAGAAGGCGAATACTCTCAGAGTGATCTTCTTGAGGAATTACACCATACCAAAGGCTAGATCATCTTCATTTAAGCTAGAACATACTAATAAAGCAAGTCTTAATTCTATGATATGCATTATGCAATGGCTACCACCAGCATTGTGTGAAATTATTTCTTTTTTTTGTCCCATAAATGTGGATTGGTTTAATCCAGACACAGCCTCATACTCACCAACATTGATAATGACTGCATCAAGAAGTCCCTTGCCCCTAACAAGGCTGACAATGTCTTTTGGAAGTTTGTTCAATTCAGCACGCAGGATTTTTCCCAGTCTCTCAGCATTTTCAGCGAGTTTTTCTTCCTCAAGAACCTTGAAAATAAAGCATTTCAACACTGAAATATTGAAACACAAAGAAACAGGAGAAATCTGACAGTTTGTTCAAGGCTACAACATCAAATAAAAAACTTTTGATGGGTTAAGCACTTTTTCAGATATGTTCCAAGTATTCAGTTCATTTAAATGCCTGTAACATTATCTTAATTTCAAAACTAGATAATATGTGAAACTCATATTAAGAAATGTAACCATGATTATCTTTAGGAAAGAGAAATGCAGAAATGGTGAACTGTTATTGATGTGAAAAGATCAAGATGCTCATTTTCTTTCATGTCTTCCAGAATGACTGTTGAAATTTTTTATAATCAGACAATTCTCAAATGTATCAAATAGCAACTTCACATCAACTCTTGGCCTGTCATCAGAATCCCACACAAATCAATGTAATCTGACTCACTTTCAAGGCCTCCAGAGCTACTTTGCAAGCCAGAGGGTTTCCACCAAAGGTTGAGCCATGTTCACCTGGTAGTATGGTCAGCATCACCTCGTTGTCAGCCAAGACAGCTGAAACCTAAGACAAATAAAGAAGGTGCCGACAATAAACAAAAAAATCTTTCCTCCCCCAGACTTCTAATTTTCACATGTATTAGCTGAATTATGTTCTAAATTAATAATACTGTTCTCCTCTCTCAAAACTTAAACTACCAGCTTCTAAATGAAGTTATCTGAACTACTCTTTCAAGGACATTATATCAATAATATATTCACCTTTATCAGAATGATTTAGTATAGAGAAATAATGAAGAAGAAGACCTAAATCCAACTATCTGCCACAGCCTAAATCAGCTGCTACTTACATTCCATTCATTCCAGCCATTTGCATTACTTTCCTGGCTCACAATGAGTCATTCTACAACCATTATTATATGATAGTGGTATAAAAATCCTGACTAAACTGTCAAATCATCCACTGCTGAGCACTTCAAGCTGTCTCAAGCTCTGGTCATGAATTTTCTCTACGAAATATGTGAAATGTAAATAATTTATTTTTATATATTAATTTTAAACAATTTTTGCTGCACATTTATTTGTTTATTACAACAAAATGAAAGAAAAGGAAGGAAAGAATGAAATTCATTTTCAAAAATGCCCCTGAGTTAATAAAAGTTAGATGTTCATTTCACTGAGTATAAAGAGATGTGAGGAAAAGAAGGGATTCGGTAAATACCGGTAACACTCCACCAGAGAGAGCTTTGCCAAGGATAACAAGATCAGGTCGCACGTTCTCATGGTCAACGGCCAGACGCCTGCGAAAAGGAGACAGCTATGTCAAAAATTTCTCACAGCAAGATGATGATCACAGTGTTTCTCAAACCCAAAAAGAATGTTTCCTCCACAGAGTCCTCTCCACATCTTATCAAGCAGGTGCTTACAACTGATAACTGGCTTCAGAAGTAAGGGATAATAAATGGTAATAAGTATGTAATTCAACAAATGAAAGTATCTTCTATCAATACAGCAATGATAATAAAAATCATATTCTTCATCAAATATCTATTACAAAATATTAAAACAAATGAAGTTTCAATTTAAAGCACAGTTTTCAATGTATGAATAGGCAAAGCCAGAACAGATGTACAGCATAATGAGTATAATTTTTTTTCTGATTCACATTTTGGGGATAAACATACAGGGCATGAACTAACTGACATTCTATAAACATACTTAAGGCATGTCATGAAGTCTGCCAATAGAAATATTCCAGTAAGACACTTCATGAAACTGATTTTGAAATCCACAGTCTTGAAGTAGCAAATATGTGCCGGCATGGAAATAGAAACTTTTTTAAAAAATTGGTATTTCTAAGTTGGTTGGTTGGTATTATCAAATTAGATTATGATTATTAATAATAACTTCAAATCCAAAATTTGAATATAGATTCCTCACCCCCCCTTTTTTTTTGTAAAAGCAAACAGCCATAAAGACACAGGATTACTGAAGAACTACAGCTGAAAAACTTGGAGTGCCTACATGTTCTGAAAAGACTGTTCTTTCAGATTGCTTTTACCTTCCCGTCCTGCCCAATCCAGTCTGCACCTCATCGGCAATCATCAGTACATTGTATTTGGTACACAACTCCCGAACTTTGGTCAGATAGCCATCGTCTGGAACTACAACACCGGCCTCTCCTTGGATGGGCTCAAACATGAACGCACACACATTGGGATCCTGGAATTCTTTCTGCAGAATGAACATCATTTATACAATAAAAAAAGTGTGAAAAGGAGGTAATGCTGAGGTCAAATCCTATTGCTGTATTATGTCAAAGTCAAACCACCCACAATCCCTTCTGAAACTATGGGTTATCAAAAGAACAAATGCCCTTTGAATTTGCTTGAGATAATGCTAATGCCAATACATCTCTTAAAATTCCCTTACATAATAAAACATGAATATGGAAAAATTTAATTACAGCTTTATGAAAAACCAACTTCAAGATTTTTATTTCATGTTAGAGATCCAATACATCTGTATCTGATTTTCCTGGTATTAGACATAAGGAACCAACTTACACATTACTAATTAGCTTGGTTTCTTTATATTGTGAGAAAGTCTTTTCTTCATGTCCTCTTTGCAACAGGGCCACCTCCCCTCTCAATATGTTGAATACCAACTAACCAGCTTACCTCAAGAGCTTGTGTATCATTGTATGGAACGATGGAGAATCCTGGCATGAAAGGTCCATATTCCTTATAGCTAGAAGGATCAGTTGAGGATGAAATTGCAGCTAATGTTCGTCCCCAAAAATTACCCTCCGCAAAGATGATGCGAGCTTGATTCTCGGGGATGTTTTTCACCTTATAGCCCCACTTCCTTGCAAGTTTACATGCAGTTTCACCTCCTTCCACACCTGTAAAAGAAAGAATTCATCAGAACAATGGCAAAAGATCTAAGATAAGGAAAAATAAAGCGATTTTTCAAGATCTAATGGCCTACCCAAGATAGTTATCACAGGCCCAGTAAAAGAAATGAAATCAAGAGGTTGACACCAGTAGAAGTGAATGGACAATATGAAAGAGTTGATGGGAGCCAGCTTTGCCACAAGCCAACCCACATCAAAGATTGATAGAGATGGAGGAAGTTGTCAAAAAGTGCCTCCAGTGGTACCCCAATGATCAGCATAGTTACAGCATCCATGAAGTGATGAGCCATAGCACAAACTGATAACTCAAAAATGCTTTCTGCTATTGCATGTATGTTATAGAATTTCCAAATAACAAATAGCACACATCCACTGTGCTTACTCATTCTCAACAGTGCTTATTCATATCAGAATATGGTCTGATAATTTAATACAGGGGTTCCCAGTTGGTGGGTTGTGACCCCCAAGGGCACCGCCTTAGCAGGGGGGGTCATGGAACCGTGCTAGAAGTGGCTTGGGGTAAAACTAATTTCAACTCATCAGTTACATTTTTTATGCTGTTATATATTTTTTTTGCTTTTGCTTCAATGTTTCTTTCCCTCTCCATCATAGAAAATAAAATACAAATGAGGATGCTGATAGTAGGAGGGTCATGTGGGTTTCAAGCTCTTGGGTAGGGGGTCGCAAGCACAAAAACATTGGGAACCACTGATCTCATACAACAGAAAACGGCAGTCTTTCTTTGCTATCAGATCTGCTCTCCTTGATTAATTTGCTATAAATCATCAAAAATCAAAGTTTAACAAGCACAATACACTCCCTCAAATTTCAACATCTTTTTTTTACCTGTGTTCATGGGCAAAACCTTATCATAACCGAAAAGTTTTGTGATGTATTCTTCATACTCTCCCAGGCAGGTGTTGAAGAAAGCTCGTGATGTCAGAGTGACTGTGTCCGCTTGTTTTTTCAAAGCTTCAATGATGCGGGGATGGCAGTGGCCCTGATTGACTGCACTGTATGCACTGAGAAAGTCATAGTATTTGTTGCCCTCCACATCCCATACAAATACACCTGAGTAGGCACAAGAAAGAGTGCAGTGCTAATTGCAGCGGGCATTAACAATGACATTCATGATAAATACATATAAATCAAGATCTCATATAAGCTAGAACTGGGTCTAATCTTTCTACTTCACAGTGCATCAACACAATTACAGCTACACTGCCCCTAACATAGTTATATTAATGACATTTAGGAATTTAAAACATGTATCAATATAAATATTATATCAAAGAAATTTTTTAAAAAGCAACATTTCAAATGCATACAGATGTAAACATGAAGCTTACTATATGGTTTGCCATACAGGTAATAATTTCGCGATGAGATAAAAGATTTATTTTTTTAAATTTACACTCACTTATAGAAAAGTTATTTGCTGTGAACAGATCCTTGAGAGAGTGACTCAAGAAAAAGACGGGTAACAGATGTCACTCTTCATAGTCCGCCAAAATTAAATATTTCTCTTATCCACATCAAATTGGAATAGACTCGTGAATTTGTTTACTATAATACTATAATATTCATACATAACATACATAATAGTGGTTCCTCTCAATTTACATCTGGTCATGAAACAAACAAAAGCTAGCTTTACTCTGATCTTTGATTTAATATTTTACATACAGAGTGATCTGACTGGAGTAATTTCAAAGACAGCTGAGAAAAATAGGGTTGTACTGCAAAAGTATTAAAAATATTCAGTCAATAAAACTGCGCATTCACACCAGAAGAATCGTTCTACCGACATCATAATGACAGAATGTACAAAATCTCTTTTTACCATCAATCGCTATTCACACCAAACTTAATTTGCCGAGTGAACGACTTTCTAAGTCACTCTAACAACTTTTCACCACTGCCGCTGCAATAAAGTTTAGCTGACTGTCACTCAATGATTCAGCGAAACGCATCGACTCGGGGCATATCGATGACACATCCGGTCTGGACGGGGCAAACTTTCAATTGACCATACTGAATCAGGGAAGGGTTGTAGACAAAATCTGATTGCAGATTTGAAATCAGCGCCCAAAAGTTAAGGAGAATTACGAGCAGACTTTGCTTTCCATCAATACTAAAGAAAATAATATTTTTTTCTTAAATTTAAATATTTCAAAATAGTGCAAAGAATTCACTGTGAAGTGAGTAGGAAAATTGTGGAATGAATGAGACAGTAGCTACTCAAAACTGCCTGCATTTGCCTTGCGCACATCAAGTTTTACTGAAAATGCATGTTTTCCCCTCGATCGCTGTAATCGTGCAAATGGCTTGATTATATTGTGTTATACATCAATAAAAAGAGAAATTTTCACTTGTTCTATCTATATGAAACTTGTTTGTGAGAAGGAAATGTACAAGTTGCTATAGTAGCTTGATTAGGGGGCACTTTTAGCATATTTTTTTCTCCGCGGCCTCCCGTGTCTAACCCTAGTTTTTGT
>JBCEWB010895040.1:0-15711 GCA_039654565.1 Peronia peronii
ACCGGATTTTTGGGGGCCTCTATGGGCAGCCCCCCCCCCCCCCCCAATCTTTTTTTGTCCAAATCAAGAGTGTCTTGGCCTTCACTATGGCATACAGTTCATAACTGAGCCTTAAAGCAGCAGAAAGAAAGGAAAATGTCACTGTTTACAGGGCGTGGAAATTCATTCTAGAACGCTTACACTGATAATCTGCATGATCAGCAGTTTTTTTCGCCGCATAGTGGTCATCCAATGTCCATCCCTGGCACTGGGGTTCATGATTAATTGCTAGAATAGATCGTAAACAAGTGTCTTATGCACTTTTTTGCCAATATATAATCATATAGTGATGATCTACGACTCCATGTAGCAGCCAGATGGAAACAAATCCTGGTTGACAGTAGGCTAGGCCTACCGTTGAAAGACCATTGGTCAAACACGTTAGAATACACATATCCACTTCTTGATGCCATTTTTATACGCAGAAAGGGCAGGGCTTTCAAGAAAAAACAAAAACCCAAAATCGCATGTTTTTAGCAAAATCCCTATTTCATGACGCCGCCCCCCCCCCCCCACTAAAATCCCTATTTCATGACGCCCCTCCCTGTGATGATAGTTCAGACTTCAGATTGTGTCTTATTTCAGAAACGGAAGTAACGTGATGTGGCACTGGATGGCAATTCAACTAAAATAGGATTCGTGACCTAGACGGACGAGGTTTCCAAGTCACGCTGATGAAACCGTCTCTACCCGGGTGATATTCTACACTCATTCTCTCGGACAAGGTCGATGACCACAGTGGGCTCCTCTACACATCTCGCTGCTGAGATCTTGGCCGACTGGCTGCTGAGATCCTGGCTGACTTCACTATGTCGGACATACTGACTATGGAGGTCTGCATGAATAAGATGGGAGGAGAACAAGGAGCGGGAGAAGAAAGATTAACCTTTTGGAGCCCACCATGGATTTTGACCGAAAATAACAACATGGTAACTTTACTGTATGCCAATGTTCGATTTCTGCGATCTACAATGAAATCAGCTGCAAAAACTCCATACTGTTGGCTTAAAAGTGTCTTTACAACAGTTTCCTCGTACCTAACATCTATGATTTTTTATTGTTTAGTGTCTGAAGCCTTTCTTTATACGTATCATAATAAACATTTGTCACAGAGGATTAAATAAGAAAAGATGGCATACACGATTCTAAGTAGCACAATACTCGTAGTAAGTTGGGGAACGGAGGATAGTCGCTAGGAGAGAAGTCTTTCAATACTTAAACATACTGAGTCTTGCCGGTCATCGCATCTCTTCTGATTCTAATTTGAATGGCAGTCAACACGCCAAAAAAAGACTGAACAAGCGAAACATCCATATCTATCAATGGGTGGTGAGGAGAAAAATAATAAAAAGTCACTTATCGTTCATTATTCTTTGCTCTTCAAATGGAATATCTTGTCTTTACAATATCTTATCTTTACCGTGGTTCCTTTCTGGCGGGACGATGGTCAGTCAGTTACATGCGTAATGTTCCAGAGGTAGAGAGAGGTATGAATAGGATGGGATGGGGGAGGGGGGGGGGGGCAGAGACAACCAAGACGCATGGGAGGTGGAACAAGGGGTGGGAAGAGGAAGTATATGTCCGGTGTGAACTAATCTAGGACAAGTTCGGATTATTTGAATGCGGTATTGTGCTCCATCATGGCAGTGGGCGAGTCCAGATTATCAGAGAGGTGAACGAGCTTTTGAAGAGTTAGAATTGGGAATTATTGGAACATCCTCCATACTTTCCTAGACCTTTCCGCTGTGACTCACCCCCCCCCCCCCCTCCCACACACACACAAATCAAGAAAGGCTTCGAGGACAAAGATTTGATCGGCATCGGAAGAGGACGTAAACTCGGCCACAAAAGAGATGAAATTTAGATGCCTGGGCAAAGTCACTGACATCATCCAATTCAACGGACGGTGACATCACACTCACAAATGCGTTGGTAAAGGCAACTGTTTCGTTTTGTGGCTATTATACACTATTATGTTATTTTATGCTAATTATAATACACTAAAGTCTTTTCGAGATATGAAAGTCAGAAACGTACTTTTTGAAATGGATTTCGTACATCATTTTACTGAAGCAAGCAAAGCTTAGTCAGTAATAATTACCTCGTTTCCATAATACATTATAATTTGCACATTTATTGTGCTTTATCCATTTATTCTGCAGGACAATAACGTTCTGAGCACATCATTTGACTCATAGAGCACATCATTTGACTCATACCAAGTTCAGTCAGTGACAGCAAGGGGTTAAGCAGGAGACAGCGGTTGTAACACAAGTAGTGACGTATACTCCATGAGCTGATGAGGCTTAAACTTTCAGGCCTCTAATCCCGTCACTTGCTTGTCGGATGTTCGTGCTGTCCCCGCTGTGACTGGTCTAGGAGAAAGCTCTCGTGACAGTTCAAACCCCGACCTTCCCCTCCCCCTCCAAACTACACCCCTTTCCTTTTTCTTCTTCAAGTTTGCAGAAGTTGCATCACATTACTACATCCGCACCGCAGTTTTTCCATCTTTGTATGAGTCGAATGTGCTCTCTTGTAGCTCTCTCTCTCTCTCTCTCTCTCATTGTGTATGTGTACGTGCTGGGAACGGGGAAGGTGGGTAGGGGGAAGGGGGGAGATATGATGCATCGTGGTGCACCAGAGAGGCAAAATTATGAATGTCATAATATTTGACTACATTATGTCCATTCTGTCTCTCTCTCCCTCTCTCTCCCCGCTTTTTCACTCCAACTGAACCAGCCATTTACTACATACAATAAACTATTTAAGTCAGGTCAGATTTATTCAAAGAATCAAAAAGAGAAGGAGTGCCAGAGAGACGGAGATGTATAATATATAATCTATATATAGAGAGAGAGAGAGGGATAGAAACACAGAGAGAGAGAGGACACACACCACACATATTCTACCCAGTCACACTGCGTTTTGATCTGACACAAGAGGCGACCAGCTGATTCTATGTGTGTGTGTGCTTCGGTCTCGTTAGGTGACCTGATCCCGCGGCCACCAGTTCCACCTGCAGTACTGTAAGGACTGGGGCCCAGGATCGGCACAGAGCAACTGTACACTCGTAGTGACCCTATTATTATAACACAATACATGTAAGTCCAAGATTGCGGCTCAGGTCCCTCGAATGGACTGAACAGTGGTCATTGCAATCGCAAAGCCGGGTGACAGGCCTGCTACCCCCCCCCCCCCCTTTCCTTTCACGCCAACACACACCATCAGATGTGAGGATTGCTCTGCATGACACACTGTCTTACTGTATTATAGTAAGTGAGATACGGCGGTCACATGAAAACAAAGCGTTTCGGAATTTTTCTCTACAATTCACTACGACCTAGTACTGATCCAAACCCAACAGCTTGGCAGCCACAAGCAAAGTACATAATACCTTTTTGCTGCTGCGGTTTTGAAGGCCGCGACTGAATCGACATGAATATTTTCCTGTCTTCAAAGCGATTACTTAAGTAAATTCCGATCAATTTGCTCATCGAACTATGTCCCATCTATCCTTTCCCAACCCAGCGATAATTCTATTCATTATGGCGGCCGCTGCGTAAATTGTGACGTCGATATAAGCGATTTCTCTCAATCAGCTTTGCTATTTACCTTTCCTGGAACCATCCTCATGGGCAAAAACAAAATAAAATTTGAAACAATCACATTATGCAGAATGATTGTCAAATCTCGCTCCAGTAAATTCTTTCCTATCAGGACAGTGTTTTTTCCTTCAGTTCCAAATTCCTCTTCTTTGATCTCACTGTACTGCTGTTCTGATTAACACTTTAACTCGTTCGCTGCAAAGATTTTCTGTACACCAAACAACCCGTTGTCTGTCTGTCTGTCTGTCTCTCTCTCTCTCTCTCTGTTATATTTCAAGTCAATGCTTTAAGTCAATTGCCAGAGATCTAATCTCCAAATCTGTTACTAGAATTCATATACTGACTACATAAAATTTGAATCAGTCGAATCTAGGAACCTTGATGGTTTTGCAAAATTCTGGTTCTGAAAGTCCTGAACAGTCAAAGCGTTGTTTCACTAAACTGGCTTTTCCCGTTCATCTTTTTCTTATCACAACTCGTTGTATCTGACTTCTCACCCCTCCTCTCCCTCATCCTCTCTGTCTACCTTACAGCTGTTCTGTGTAGACTTCGGAAGTGAGTTTACAGTATACGGAAGGGGCAATGATGCGCTTGCAAAATATGGACGTGCTAACCTTACACCAATCAATACACGGACCTCGAGTGCGAGGTCAGCTGGCGGTTGACGCCACTAGTTGGTAACTAGTCAGAGCCTCGACAGAGAGAGAGAGAGAGAGAGAGGAGGGAGAAGGGGGGGGGGCACAGCCGTGAAGAGTTGGAGAGAAAGAGAGAGAGGGAAGAGGGGGGGGGGGGGGAGGTCAGATTGGTGGCAAAGTTGCCAAGTCAGCTGCTTTTGTTCACCGGTGTTTGCATAATCTCGGCCTTGACAGGCCAGATAAGTCGCCACCATATGCATCGCTGATGTCTCTCGCCTCTTTTTCCCTGTTTCTTTCTCTTCTTTCCATCATTCGCCCTGCTGTCAGAACTTTGCCTGCTGTGTCTCTCTACCACCTCTCTTTCCTTTGTTTCACTCAATGTCTGTCTATTGTTCCACTAATCGCCCTGTTGACTTGTCCACCTTCCTATCAATCACTATCTCTCCTTCACTTTTTCATCCTTGCATCTCACAGTCGTGTCTATCTATCCTTTCGTTATCCGCCCTCTTGACCTGTCTTTATCTTTCTGTCTATCGTCTCCCATTCCCTTCTTCATCCTTGCCTCTCGTTGTCTATCTATATTTCTGCCTTCTTTGTATAAATGCGAACTTTTCTTACTACATCATCTATAGCAGAGGGTGAGGTGGCCGGGGAGTTAGAGGTCTCTTTCTCAGCGAAAACTTGCGTCGTGGATTCGAATCTTAACAGGGGACAGAAAAGATTAGAACCTGCCTGCATTTTTTTCAGTGAACCAATGGTGCCGTGACTTCTTGGGTAGGAAAGTCCGATGACTAGCCTTCTCGAATATGGGCGAATATATTTTGAAGGGCCTTGTGTGTGGGTTACGCACGTCCAAAGAACCCTTGACAGTTAAAAATTTCGGAAGAAGAGCAGGTGGAGTAAGCGGGGACGTCACTGTCTGGGCAAAATTTCCAACTTCCAGTCTTCCACGCGGAGAAATTGTTCTCACCAAATTGAGAACGCATTTGAAACGAAATAATTTTATTTTCTCCGACTGAAAGGCTGGCTTCATACCGTAGTTTTTAAAAATACCTTTTATTTCCCCTTTCGATGAATCAGCGGAGCCGTTCACCGTTCTTACCCACCCTTCCACTGCTAACTCTGTGGGTATGTCTTTATTTACCTATCTAACGTCTCTTTTTATTCAACCATTCTCTCACTGTCTGTCTATCCTACGCATAGCGAATACAACATAACTGACAAACAGACAACTATAAAATGCTTTTTTTTTTTTTTAAAAGAGATCTTCACACGTCAGTCATCGGAACTTGAAAGTCACCATGCAAAGTACTGTATCAGATGGGAGAAGACGAGGAAGACATAATAAAGTTGGGAGGAAAACATCAAAGAATGGACAAACCAGCCTCTCGCCAAATCTCCGTGAATGGCAGAAGACAGAAGCAAATGGAAAAGAATTGTCAAGTCACGTGCCCCCCCCCCCTCCCCCGCAACAAGCAGGTAAGGGTTTTACTTATTTCAGTCGGTGAGTCAATCAGTCATACCACCAAACTCAAACAGCTGGCCTGTAGGTTACGATATAACACGTTAACCAACATACGTGGCACGATATCGTACATTTTATATCTGCCTTGCTCTTGGAGCTGTAATTCATATGGACAATTTCTATTACTTCTAACTGTTTTACGCCTTAGTTGTTCGCACAAAATAAGAGCACACTATGACTATCACTGTGGTATGTCTGCTGCTTATTGTCTCCTGGTTGTCCACAAACTGAGCACTGATAAATTATGTCCACACAAAAAGTAGCACTGGTGTGCCTGGAGCGATAAATTCGCGACTGAACTGAGTGCACAGCTTGCTATAGAACTCTATATTATTATCGTTTATTTTAAACGTGCAAATGAATTCGCCATGGTCGTGATTCATGCCTTATTTCACAAAGAGTTTCGCCGAGTGACGCACTGTCTCCATAAAGAATGTACGGACTGAGCAGATCTTTATCAGCTAATCGTCTACACTGTATACAGACTATCGAGCAACAATCTGATTCAAGATACCAGTGAGAGTAACACTCGTGTGTGTGTGTGTGTGTGTGTGTGTGTGCGTGCGTGCGTACGTGCGTGCGTGCGCGTGTGTGTGTGTGTGTGTATGTGTGTGGTTTCAGTATGGGATGAATAACATCCATAATCATAATGTTTAACTTTAAAATAATTATGACAGAACATGAAAAAAGAGCTACAATCAAACCAAAAACAAAACCAAAAACGTGTTTAAGTATCTCTGCTAAGACAACACGAAAACAGGTGATAACTAAAATGATAATTTACTTTAAAAATCATTGACACCGCAGCTGTCATTATTTGGCCATCGGCCTGAAAATTATGTTCTATATCAAACGCCTTCAACACAGCGTTGATTACAATAAATCAATCAACCGACCAATTTATTGTCCATCAACATGAGAAATGAAAAAGCTGTAACCGCCGAGAATCTTGTGCCACCAACGAGCAAAGCGGTCAAGGTATGTCCCCATATACCATGGACAGAAGGAACCACACGGTGCGTTCAACGAAGGTGAAATGTCAGTCAAACGAACATAATATCAAAACCACAGCTCGGCAATCATGTATTGTTTCTCGTCTTTCACAGGAGTGGTGTCGGGTACTGCCACTATCCACCTCTCACCTGAACACAAAGTTTTAGGTACAAAAGGTAAGCTACGGATCCACAGAGGCTAAGGGCTAAAATGAAAGAGATGAACTCTTGAGAAGCAGTGCAAAATCAGAAACTTCTTCATTATAAATAGTGATCATGTAATACTTGTCATTATAAATCGTTCGAAGATAAGAAATTTTCTCAACTGCACTGCTTTCTCAGTTATAAAGCATGGCATCCTGTAAAATATGGACAAGGCTATATTGCTACCAGCAGGTGATCAAACTAGTCCCAATGATCGAACGCCAACAGGTGGTCTTAATATTGTAAAAAAAAAAAAATGTTTACTTGAGCAAACTCTATAACATCTAACCAGAACTTCTGCCCGGATCCTAACATTGAATCGAACCCTAACCCAAATTACAACCCTCCTGAGGCCACATGGCTTGATGTGGAATTTCTCCCTTCAAGAATCCAGAAATTAAATCAAGAATACACAAGACTTAATCCAATGTCCCAAATCAGATCAAACGAAGCAATTTGACTGATCAAAAAGGAAAAGCTGGTCGCAATAGACCACTGGGTCTATTTTGACCACTTGGTGGCAGTAGTCGCGGCCTTAAAAAAAAAACTAAAGAATCTTCGACAAGGAATTCAATCTTGTATTTCACACAATCACTTTATTCACAAATAACACATTTTAAATATTAACGTTACTTACAGCAAAATATCAGACAAAGTAGTCACGTAACCTCATGTCAATGTTGTTTTCCACGCTGTTTTCTCGTACTGGATTGAATGTGCCCGTAAACTTAGAATTGAAAGGGCAGGCTTATTTTCCGCTTTGTGTTTACCAAAATAACAAAATATTATATTACACAGCTATTGTAAATCAACACTGATGAGTGCTATGCAGACCAGAGGACCACTATCCTCAACAGTCCACCAGTGCCCGGCTAATCACAGAGTAGGAGAAATGACACAAACCATACAGCACACAGGCTACACACAAATCTTATAGGTCAACACATGGCTCTCGCTGTCGGTTAACCTTAGAAGTTTCAACGGGCTATCTTGTGATCGATTAATCACGGCTGGACAGGCACTACGTTGCATATGAAATACTCAATCATAACTCTACCCCCAAAACACTAACCCTAATCCTAACCTAACCTAGCTCTAATCGGATATTCATAAAATATGGCATTGTATGGAGCATAGGGTCCGACAGCGCTAGATAGGCACTGTGATGTCTATGCACCTTATTCCTAGTAGTATGTCGTTCCTATGGATCCATCAGCGATAGATAGTCACTATGGTGCTTATGAATTCACTTTTTTTTTAATTTAAAAAACGAGATGCGCGCCCCATAGTGTTTTAATTTAAGTCCCAAACTTCATCATCTAAGCACGAATAACTTTTATTCTAGACACACCATCAATCGACAGATTCGGTCGACACTTCATCCCTTTCACCTGTGTTATCATCTCTGCATTTTGACTCCTCTCAGTTTCTGTCTATGCAAAAACCACGACTAGCGCCTGCTGTTGAAGGCCAAACCACCTTTCAACCCCACTGAGCCCTTGTGTTTCCGCTCAACAAGTCAGTCTCTGTGGCTTGGCCAGCCTAAGAGCATCAACTGAATCAAAGAAATCGAGTTGCTTTAATGAAAAAAGACATGACAAATGCTTCATGCTGCTACCCTTCCACTTAACAATCCGGTACTTGTAAAGTATACTTGTTCAACTGAAGTTGCAGCAATCGGGGAAAAACACCTGAAGTATCACAAAAGTTAAATACAGCCCAAAAGTGTGTCATCGTACTAGAGTAGGAAAATTGACAATATTGAAAGGGTTTCCACAACCCACTAAATGTGGTAATGAAGGTCAGAGAGTTAAAGATGATTGGGTCGTTCTCTTCAATGTACATACACCGTGCTTACAACACATCGGACCATGCCAACACAGCAGTTGTTTGTTCGGGCTGTGACCCTTGAACAGCACACACCTAAGTAGGGAACAAAACTAACACAATAGATAACGTTTCTCCCCTGCAACAGATCAAAACCCTTGGACATTCAGCTTGTCCAGCGAGACAGCATTTACACAGTTAGCAGTGTGACAATGGCACACAGCTGACTCTGGATCGATGAAGCGCTGACAGAATGGCAGTCTGTTTGTCGTCACCACATACGGAATCCAGCTGATCGCCACGGACAGGGAAACCCACCTCACTTTCTGGTGCCGTCATGGAAAAAAAAAAAAAAAATTTCAGCTGTCCACTTCCAAATTCTTCGCCCGGTAAATGAATGAATGAATGGATAAATAAATGAATAACTGAATAAATGAATGAATGAAAGAATGAATGAATGAATGAATGGACGGACGGATGGATGAATGGATGGATCGATTGGTGGGTGGGTGGGTGGATGGATGGATGGACGGATGGACGGACGGATGGATGGATGGATGGATGGATAGATGGATGGATGGATGGATGGATGGATGGATGGACGGACGGACCGGCAATAATGGAAAGGACATGTGATGACTGCT
Source organism: Peronia peronii (assembly GCA_039654565.1). Taxonomy (NCBI): domain Eukaryota; kingdom Metazoa; phylum Mollusca; class Gastropoda; order Systellommatophora; family Onchidiidae; genus Peronia; species Peronia peronii. Next base: position 9,472 of record JBCEWB010895040.1, read on the forward strand.
GGCATTATTCAACTCATATAAAAGTTAAAAGGTGGCCTGATGGATCAATTCCCACTCAATTACAGTGAATCAGAAACGTTTAGTCCGTCAGAATTGCTTTCTCCGTTCCTCGATGAGTCAGTATGTGTGCTATATATATATATATGTATATATATGTGTATGTGTGTGTGTGCGTGTGTGTTTTCCTTCTATCATCTCACAACAGGCCACAGATGGTGTCTTGTAGCTCAGGAGCCACCTGAGTGCGACACTGCCAAGTTAAATCACATTGTCAACACATAAAATGCGGAGTAAGCTTTCCTGCAGTCAGTCAATAATAATCGATCAGCCCAATGTTCCCTCCTACCCTCTATCGACCCCTCTTCCCAGCCACCCCACCCAATTTCATCCGTCACCTCTGTGCTGTGGATGTTGAACTCAGAGTAACGTCCTCTGACAAAACGTCTTTTTTCTGAAAACTTCTGTTTGAGAAAGGGAAAAAAATAGAAGTTCAGCTTTACAACCAATGACGCATTGCACAAAATGCGGCTTTTTTAAAGAGACTGAATCGATGCAACAGACTGTCTTTTAATACTGAAAATGGATTCACAGGACCATAGCATCCACCCATCGCGGGCGATTCATTGGGACATAAGAACGAAGAGAACTGAGCGCATAGTGCCTATCAGACGGACCATATAACGAAATATATTTAAAAAATATCCCGTTAAGGCTTGGGTTGGGGTTAGAGTGGAGGCCTCGCAATCCATAGAGGCAATATGGTGACTGTCCAGCCCTGAGTGATCGACAGGCACTTGGATGAGCTATCTATTCGTGGTCTTCAATACTGCGGAAAGTTATATTTGAATAGGTGAAGTGACACTGTGATGAAAAGGGTGTTTTTTATCAACGCATATTAGCATTTTCTCCTCCCTCTCCTTGTTCCGACCGCTCAACTTTTTCAGTCGATCATATGTTAAAGGGGGCAGTTCTAATCTGATTTATCAAATCTTCCTATCTTTAACTCTGAATGTGGAGTATTCGTCAAAGGAAGTAAGAGCACAACAAAGTTTTGAAATGATTTTGTCCTCTTTCAGCGCGGAGATACTGCGTACTTAGCTGTGAAACTAATTCTGGGATCAGCTTATAATTTCTGTTCTGAATTTAGACCACTGCCTTCCACTCACTCAATGCACCACTGCTCATGCTGTTGAAGCCATCGTACGGGAGTTGACGCATTATAATGGCGCCATAATGTCTCTACTCCACAAACTGCCCCATTACAGGAATCGTCCATAACAGTCACTGTTCAGGTCAGCAACTTAGCAGTGCTGTCTACCGGGAGCTTGCGTTGCTTTTCATGATTGAGAAGAGATGACAGGCTTCAGGAGTACGCAGTCTCTATGCAGAGATTTGTCCCAAGCACAGATCTCAGCTAATAACAGTGTGCCAACAATGGCCAAAGATCTCAGGTAACAATTGGCAGTCAGGTTTACAGGTCTCAAGCAACAACTTAGCTATCATGGTCATAGATGACAGACAACAGACTGACTGCCATAGTCACAGGTCTCAGGCAAGAAATTGGCTGTCACAGATTTCAAACAACCACCTGGCCGTCATGGTTACAAATTTCAGACAAAAACTAACTTGGCTGTCACAGATCTCAGACAACAACCATGCTGTCGTGGTCAAAGATTTCCGGCAAACCTGCCTGACAACCATCCTCGAAAATGCACAATCATTCGCTATCTCGCAGAGTACAAATGCCACTGCCAAAATATACATGTAATTAAACCCTAGACCATGAGACTAAACGTGATCAAAATGCCAACTCCGTAAAGTCTTCTCTGTGATGCAAATACGTCTTCATACCCGTCACTGTTTTCCGGGATAATGATCTTGCATCATGCATTGTGTCAATGGACAGCTCTTTCTGTTTAACAGACGTATCAGTTTTAATTACGCTTAAAATATATACCCAAGATTCGCTGGAATATTACTTCAAACGAGATGTCGAGGCATACTTAATTTAGTGTATACAGTTCCCTAAATTTAGCTCGTTCACAAGGCTCGCCAACGGATGGACACATAAGAAAAGCATGTGGTAGCCTTCTTTCAACATTTGGTAGTTGTGCCTAAACCAATCAACATGTGCCGGTCCGTTTCATTTATATCGAAGGTTTGCTAGAGGATCCCCATACAACTGGATTTAACTCAAATTTCTAATTTTGCTGGTTAACCTCGACTTATTTATTCCAAATCACCCACATCGAGATAAGAAAGTGCTAGATCTAGTTATTTTGTTTTGTTTTTTTAATGTTTTTTTTTCTAGTTCATTATTCATCGGCCAGTTAAAATTAATTTCCAAATCTCTTGACAGGGTCATCGCCCATCCGGTTCACAATGTACTGACCATATTCACATATCATAGAATAATGTCCAAAGATCACTCAGCCAGGGACAACGCAAGGCCAGTAGCAGTATGAGTAAGTGCCGACTGATTTATTAGAGGTTACGTCATAATCGTTTTTTTTATTTTCCCGACTGTTTTGTATGTGTGTGGGTGCAGATGGGGGTGGGGTTACGTTCTATATACGTCTTTCAATCTCCTGGTGGAGATTATCTCGACGGGGGTGGGGCGATATACTCTCTCCAGTATCGCGGACTGTTAATCTCATTTATCACGACTGTCGAGCAAAAAGTTGGGACATACAATTAAAAAAAAAAAAAAAGATTTGACACGGTGACGGTTGGTGTCTCATATAACCAGTAAATGTATATCATTTGTTTCACTAGTGTGCCATTCAAAATGGCTACGAGTTTTCCCAAACCCTCACTGGAAGAGAGAAATCACTACCATCGTCCTGCATTTTCGAAAAGCTGTATACTTAACTCACATCCAAGACTTTCTAAGGTACAGCCAGGGAAAAAAAATGATATAATTTCCTCAGTATAATACCATTTGTTTCACTCGGTAACAAAAACTGAACGTTTACACCGAATCTTGTTTTGAGGAGTCATTGTCCTATGCATATGGCGAGCTCTTTATCTAAATGCATAAAGGCTGCAGTTAAAGCATATCTGAAGCCAACTGATAGTAATATCCTAACGTGGAGAAAAAAAATATGATTATCTTCGGCAAGCGGCGGCGAGATGTGCACATTTTAAAATCAAGAACATTGCTCGTTCATACCGCTTCCTCACTGGAGCACACTTCAGGATGGTCAGACAGACTTCCCAGACATCAAGAGCGACTCTGACTGCCTTGAATTTCTGAAAAGCTCAATATCAAATTCATATACTAGACGTTCACAAGAAAGACCATCACTAGACTTCCATCAAGGACTCATAGTCAGACTCCGTGTCCATTCCTTAGGAAATTTAATCAACGGTAACTCTGGTTGGTGAAAATGCATGCAAATCTCTAAAGTCTCCAAGTGGTTGGTGAAAATGCATGCAAATCTCTAAAGTCTCCAACCTACGACACACTCAGCAAAGAAAGTTTCATGTGTGGCTCGCACTGGACCAAAGCAAAGGCAGCAGAGTTACGTACTAGCCGTTGAAATACCAACCTCGACGGCGGATGAAACTTGAAAGGCGAATGATTGCTGAATCTGAATGTACTATTACAATCTTTTACAAAAGCGTACATAATTTTTCACACCGGCCATTCATTATCGGCACGGACCATCGCCTGAGACAGTAAACACTGCTCATCGCATCGGTCAGTGACCTCACCGTCTTGAACCACAGAGAAAACCAGAAGAGGTAGATCATGGCAGTCAGTCCGCCACTCTTAGCTCAGCTCCGACTTGTACTTTTGTGATACGGGACTGAGCCGAGCTAAAATGTGACGTCTGAGCCCCATATTGCAAGTAACAAAGGATCAAATATCTGCCGATATGGCACATCTCTGCTGGGTTCTCTGGCAAACTCAGGCACAGGTTCAATGAAATATGACATTGCACTGCCATCTTGCTGATGGCTGTCGGTGTGGCTCTTCTCTTTCATAATCTTGGTGCAAACGAATAATTATGATATCACAAGATGCCACAACACTATCTTGCTAAAAAGCGGGCAGTGATTGTTAAATACAATCCAACAACAAAAGATATCTAGGACACCTTCAGCTCATCTGCATGTCATTATGAAAGGTTTAAAATTTTATGATTTATAGATGAAGATGTTTGCTATTATTATTGTTATTACTAATGTGTCAAAACTTGTATAGAATTTTTTTATTTCTTAGTCCTTTCATTCCACACACAGACACACGCATACATGCGCATACATACATACGCACAGGCAAACACCGGCACACATCGCTGAATCCAGTCAGCTGTCAAAAATTGTCATGTGACCAAATCTATTTCGAGATGCCCCTTTGTATTTCTCCAAATACCAAGGATCCCCTAGTCTGTACTTCATGATCGAAAGCAATTATCTTGTGGTGACCAAAGTGATAATCTGATTTTCTAGACAAGATGGACAAACAAACCAATAGGCAACACAAAGACGTCACCTACAGGTCGACAAAGCAGGAAAAGGACAGGCAGAGACGTCATGTAAGCAGGCAGATCGATTGGTATGGCTGACTGAACGATATAAAAACAGACAAACCGAGACAGCAACAAGCAGAAAGGATACAATCATGTGTCACAAAGCCAATAAATATGCATGCCGAGCATAATCAGCGCGCTAAGACAACAGCTCGCTAGTCAGGATTTTATGACACAGAAGTGCCATCTTGCTTGTATGACAAGAGCAAAAAGACGCCAATGTGGCTAACTCGCTGTGATCTCTCGTACTCGTACTAACACAGGCTCACAGTTCATACAGTAATCACACTCACTGTGCGCAAGCTGTTGCTTAACTTGTACATATCACAGATCGACTTTGTCAGACTGTGACAAAATAGTTTTTGTCCCTTGAATACACACATCACGAACGACACTAAGTAACTGATATATCCCTTTTTTTCACTTTCATTCGGAAAATGTATATATTATAATATGCCTAACAAGCACGCCATGTAGCATAAGATATATATGAAATAAATTTTGAGCCCCCCTGTAAGTAAAAAAAAAAAAAAAAAATCTAAAAATAAAGTGTTGCTCGTGATGTATGAAATGAATGGACAAAAATTCACGATCTGTCAGTTTCAGATTTGCCTTGCTATTTATTCCCTCCAGATTTTACACTAACCGACCGATATAGACTACGGAGTTGTGTACATGAACATGAATTCCAGAGACGATCACAGAGTTCCTTTGCACGTGCCTGTCACCATAACCTTTACTTGTTGATCAAACATACGAATTCAAGTTTCCTTTAGTCTAGCCACTCGTCTTTGGTTAAGGAAGTCCAGGTCGGGTTTTCGTCTAAGACACTGCCAATGTTTCTAGGTTACTATTGGTCGTATCTGCTACTCCATTTGTGCAGAGCTTGGCGTGTGTTCTTACCTGATTGACCTGCCTTTAGCTCAATATGCTGGCATAAAAAAAAAGAAGTTATCTGAGGAAATTTTTTCTCCCCACTCGTTAAGAGGAAATGACAGGCTCCTTTCTATGAATTATGAAGTTCACAGTTTAATATCCTTCAGTTTGAAATCGTGTTATTCTTTTCAAGCCAGTCTTACAAAATGGATGCAAGGCGAACAGAATGTCTCTAGAAGAGCAAATAAATAGGTAATAGAAAGACCACGTTCCTGTAAAGTTTGGGAAATTGGAGGGAATCTTATTTTTTGATAGAAGAATTGTCATGTATGCATACAACGTACAACGCATAGTAACATAATGCAAAGTATTGTACTGTATTGTAATGTATTGCTTTAGTATAGTGTAGTGTAGTGTAGTGTAGTGTAGTGCAGTGCAGTGGGTGTAGTGCAGTGTAGTGTAATGTAGCGCAGTGCAGTGCAGCGTAGTGCAGTGCAGTGCTGTGTACTGTAGTGTAGTGCAGTGTGGTGCAGTGCAGTGTAGTGCAGTGCAGTGTAATGTGGTGCAGTGCAGTGTAGTGCAGTGTAGTGCAGTGTAGTGTAGTGCAGTGTAGTGTAGTGCAGTGCAGGGTAGTGTAGTGTAGTGTAGTGTAGTGTAGGGTAGGGTAGGGTAGTGTAGGGTTGTAGGGTAGTGTAGTGTAGTGTAGTGTAGGTAGGGTAGGGTAGTGTAGTGTAGGGTAGGGTAGTGTAGTGTAGTGTAGTGTAGTGCAGTGTAGTATAATGTAGTGTAGTGCAGTGCAGTGTAGTGCAGTGTAGTGTAGTGTAGT